>JAQMCX010000058.1:7314968-7341324 GCA_029814765.1 Acanthurus leucopareius | reverse complement strand
GAATAAGCGTCTGCTTCATCCATCCCCCTTTCAAACCTTGTATTTGTCTATGCTGTTTAATTGTTTATGTATTATGTGCAAGTTTGAAATAAATTTATTTATTATTATTATTATTATTTACATAAAAGTCTATTAAGAGATGAGAAAAGACTACTAAGAATTTAAATTTTAATTTATTATTTATTTTAATTTTTATTGTTGTTGATGTTATTATTATAGGTTGTCATATTATCACACACATGCTATCTGTCTCTCTTACATAACACATATGTTGGGTACCTACAGCATTATGCTTTCAGACAGTGAAAACCTCCACTATAGTACCATCATGAGTTGTCACAACACCCTTGTGCACTTTATTTATTTTATTGTACAGCTTATTTTTCTGTCTATTTTCTATTACAGTGTTCACTTAGCCAAACGGCTTCCCTCTGCCCACACTGACATCATGTCAGTGCAAACTTTATTTGTCGTTTGGTGCCTCATTTGGCTACAAACTGTTGCTATGTAATGACAGTCACTGTTATTGGCTGTTTTTGCTGGAACTCTGTTGGCATTTTGGGATGTGGGAAAGTTCAGAGTTGGGTTTAACGTTTCGTACTAATGAGCAGCCCAGGTAAGTGTGATGAGCTGGAACAGTTGATCCATAGAAAACTGTGTTTGGCTGTGGTTTAAAGTGCTGAGGGGCTCATCTCACTATATCCTGCTCAGACATTCAAACATTTAAAATCATTTTGGATGATCCAGTAACAACCAGATGGCAAGAAAAAAAAAATGTGTGTAAACAAACCTGGAATGCAGAGAAAATCTGATCACCCAAATTAGTGTGACCTCTTTGTTAGTTTACTGTGAACACGCAGTATATGTGTTTTGTGTTTAATTAGGTTACCTCTTGCTCTGAAATGCTGTCTGCTTGCGGGTAGAATGTGCTTGTAAAATCAGCCAAGTGTTGGTAGTTGGATTCTATACTGTGGAAAATCCTCCTTTTTATGTGCACAGGTACAGTTTTCTTTTTGCAGCCGAGCTCCACCAAAGCGCCGTTAATAAAAATAACTACCTTGAACAACCATCGGTGCTCGTCAAGCTCATCGAGCAAACTGCCTCCCTCCTAGCCCCCTGACGTTTGGCTAAATGGAGTAGCTTTGATTTTATAATGCTCTCAGTGTCACCGCCATCAGATTAACGCAATGCATTGCTTAAACCGGGGCCATTGGCAAACCTGCTGCTCTCCTGAGCGGTCTACGTCTCTCAGTCAGTACCTTTTAATGAAGATCCTCCTGTCCTAATAGAGTCCTCCTGTACTCCCATCAATTCAACTGCTGTTAACCCCTCCTCCTTGTTCAACCCATCCCATCTCCACAGACCCCCCCTCTCAGTCTCTCGATTTTACTCCTCAACTGTTTTAATTGCTTGAAGGTCATTGACAATAATGTGACAACTTATTAGAAACCCCATCTGATGCCACTGATTTTATACCTCACTTTGCCACAGCGCTTGGTTTCCAGGCAATTACTGAGCATGCTATTTATTAATTTCACGGTTCACAGAGCATCACACGCTATAAATAGTGAAGGATGATAGCTCAGTCATTCACAATGTTGGTGGCTCTTATCGATTTTGAGTGAGATGCTGTGGTGGGGCCTTAAATACTGGAGAGTGAAAATGCACAGTGCGAAAAAAAAGGCAACAATCGCAGAAATGACAGTTAACATCAGCAAATAAGAACCTGTTTAAACACCCATTTTGCCGCTACATGCTTTAAAAAATGTCATGATTGTAATTACACAGACCAAAAAAAAAAAAGAACTAACTGTACTGCCCTTTTTATTTCCACAGGAATCCATTTATTGCCAAAGATAGCTGACATCCCCATACAAGTGTTATACAGCACTAACAGTACAAGTGCCGAGACCAATTATGTGTTGTTTCCTTGAAGCAAGACGAGAGACTAGCAGCACTGCAGTTCACCATGCTGTTCTTCCAAAATACTCTCTCTGTGCCAAAGTAATGTGTCTCTGTGTTACTGCAACCATTTAACCTGTCAAGGCAAAGAGTTCAGTGTGTGTTTGGAAACAGTCCAATGAATTAGAAAGAGACAAAACCTCAGCCAAGAAGTTTGACTCAGACATCTGTTGCTTACCAGACAAAATGGACCTTCGCTTCCTGCAAAAAGAAATACAAATGAAATAATAATAATCCAACTGAGCCATACGCTATGTGGGATTATCTGTCTTTGTCAGGAGCTCAAAAAACAGCCCAAATTGAATTCTTTAAAATCTTTTGTATATGTCTTTTTAATTAGCAAGACACATAAATAGATGTGTATGTGTGTGTGTGTGTGTGTGTGTGTGTGTGTGTGTGTGTGTGTGTGTCCACCAAAGAATCTGTAAATGCTTATTCCACACAGCCTCCAGCTTTCTCTTTTCAAGTCTCACTTCACTTGAGTGGCTCTCTCACATCTGCAGCGCGTGCTCTTGCCTGGAGGAGTGAAAAAAAGGCAAAGGAACATGCACAAGACTTTGACCTTTACAGTCAACAGCATAAATGTTGACGCTGACTGCTACTGTTGTCTTGTTATCATCTCAGAGCCACAACATGGAAACTATTCACTCTCTATTGACACTGATGTATGAGTTTGATCGCCACGAGGCATAAAGCTCGAATATTCTTAAAAGCAGCACAGGAGGCTTGCAAATAACATGAGACGAACAAGATCAGAAAATAAGTTGGTGAAAAGGTTCACGGTTCAAGGTTTTCTTTTTTGCATGTCTGCCCAATCAGGATACAGTCTCATATTTTATTATTACAGCACGCAGGTGCAGTGTGGCACATAGTGTGTGTAAATCAAGCCTGTGAGCACTTAGTGTGTTGACAGTGTGTTGGGAGACACTTGTGCTTCAAAATCCCACTTTAATGGCTTTCTATATGAGGCAATATATCTGTGGTGTTAAATTCCTCTTTGAAGGCTCATGTGTGTGTGAGGTTTTTCCTGTGTGTTTTCATCACACGGCTCCAGCTTTAAAGGCCTCCTTGCCACCAGCTTTCCTGATTGAGAAGGCGGTTCCTTTTACGGTCCGGAGCGCTCTGAACTTTACGAGAGCGACAGCGGCCCTTCCGTCTTGTAGCTCCCAGCAGAAATATCATGTTTGTTTATCTCTGGAGAGAATTTATTCTGCTGATTCATTGGCTGGCACTCCTGCAACGGCTGAAGGAATTTGATTTTCTCTTTATTTATTCGCTTCATTTTTCCTCCTGTGGAAGACTAGTCTCTAGTGTGATAGCACGGAAAAACTTCCTTCCTCCTCGCCGTGGTCCCCTGTGAAATGAGATTAGAGAAAGGAAGGGAAACGAGAGATAGAGGACAAGGGACATAATAGAGTTGTTATTCATTGTAATCTTGCTGCTCCTGTTGTTGCTTTTTGCTTTCACCTTCAAAATAGGCCATTATATTAAATAAACATGTCAGTGGAGGCATTCATCAGTGATAATATTTGAACAACAGAACAGTTAAAAGTGTTTTTTAGCAAACTGCTTTGGACCTTTTTGGCTGTAACTGGATATATTTACTAGGCTCCACAAAAGGACAAAAATATGCAGCTGTTACCGGGTAGGGGTTGAAGCATATAATTCAGATGGATTGTCCAATATATTACAATTACAGAGCTGGTAACAGGCAGAGCAAACCCCTACTACCATGAACGATCTATTCCAACTTATTATGGAGGTTTATGATTTGAGACGGATATGACTTGATGTGGTCTCACATTCATTAAAAATGACATTGAGAAATGATAAACCGCCAGGAAAAAATGTGTGTGCATGTGAGTGGGGGTGCAAAAATGTGTGCAATGCGTGCCTCTCAGCCAGTGCAGGTCATCCATGCTGAATATGGCTATGGGAGGAAAGTTATCCTAGCTGTGAAGTGGCCCACAGACCTGTGAAATAAAATAAGCAAGGGATACTAAAGCAGGTGGCCTGCTGAGATTCACCATGCAGGCACATTTTGAAAAACAGGCCTCTCCAAATCCCTCTGTCTGGCTGCTGTCAACAACAGGATACCGGAGGAGCTTCAATGTACAATCAATACTCCCTCATGCCCCTGTCTGTTTGTCTGAATTGGTTTGGTTCAGCGGTAGGACAACCCCAAAGTGCTGGTGTCAGGGCTGCAGGGGAGAGCGCGACACACCTTTGCCATTTTCTTTGCGTTTTTCACGCATCTGATGTGCAATCACCTAGACGTGTGACCGCTTGGCATGACGTGTCGCATGGACAGGCTTTAAACCATAGGGGAGCGACCCCTTACATGACACGCTCCTCTGGAAGCCCAAGGTCACACAGACTTCATATACAGGTCTCTGCATGCTGGAGCCACAAAAGAAAATGCATCATGGTGGTTGAGTCAGAGCAAGGCCTTATTTTTAGTGCTTGTGCAGAATGAGCAAACAATAAATTTGTTGTTTTCACGCAGATTTTTTCCTTCCTACCTTCCTACGCCCAGATAAACACATGTACACCTTAGCTGGATTGCGTTGTTACCTGGCTGCAGCTAGCATCTGTACAGTTAATGCAATGGCTGTTTGTGGCAAATAAAAACAGATTGCAAAAACATTCAAATTAGCCTCATATTTGTCTCCAGGCTTGTGGCATGTAAATGAAGCCAGAATTGACAGGAATCTTCAGCAACACTTTTTTTTTTTATGTCAGTTGATTTCTAAATTTCTCTGTACAACCCAAATATATGCAAAACAAATGTCTCAATCATTTAAACTTAATAATTATAACATGTCATTTACAGCAATTAAAATATAACTAACTTTCTTATCTGACTTTTTTAATACAATGCATTCATTTGCATCACTAATCTGAGACAACAGGACATCCAGCAAAATCCAGATCCAGATCCAAATAAACCTACAGATGCTGTGTGCAGATCATTTAACAGAAGGCACGATGAGAGTCTTAAATATCTGGACTAAAAAAAATCTAAACTGGAGAACTGGGACCATCAACTCTTGGTGGCATATTTATGGTGTCAAATCATGATACTGTGTGACTCACCTCACCAAGAATATGTTTTTTTTTATCCCAGAGGAGTTCAGAATGTCTTTCTCAAAGATGAACTAAATGTCACGGTTTCCATTCCGGACAGAGAGTCATGGTTACCACAGGTTCCTACAAGACCCACTGATAATTCTTTGAAGTCGCCCTCTTGCACAGCTTCACTGCTGATGTGATTCTGCTCACACCACCACCTCAAAAAATTACAAAAAATCTAACTGTCGTGCAACATGGGAATTAAACTTTAAATGCTTTCATATTACAATTTGGGCTGTTTCCAACAGGAGTGCAGCCGATTAATAAGTGTGTCCCCTGCAATTTTGGGAGCAACGGGGGTAATTGGGAGAGTCCAGAGCCAGACGCAAAGTTGTTATGAAAAGTAATTGCAGCTCCAAATGTTTTCATGTCTTTACCGCTGTGTCACAAATGATTATTAATATTTGGTCTGTCGTACAATGGGAGTACCAAAAAAACCAAAATGTTCTTTATATTTTCTATTTTCTGAATATGAATTGCCAGTAATGGTGAAATAACAGATAAAAAAAGGAATTACATTATATTGTAATGGTGGCATGATAATCCTAAAAACATATTAACAAAAGTAATGTGTCATGCTTTAACACTCCCATTCTGACAAGAAACATCCAAAAACGAAACCCAAATTTTTAACTTCACCTTCTCCATCTGCGCCCATTTCCTGTGTCTTTTGATCTCATGCTTTTCATTGTAAATTTAATGGCAGATGCTGGTTACATAATGTATTGTGAGTCAGGTACCTGTAGCTGGACTATAATTGTCCCTCAGGGGAACTTCCGCTGTTTCAGCTAGGTAAACGCTTTGTGGCTGTAAGCCTATTGTGAATTATATCAAAGGAAATTAGATTAAAGCAATTGGATTTTCATGGTAAATTACTCTTTACCCCTCAAATGACCCACTGAATGAGAGACTGGAGCCACAGGCTGATCTAAGTAACTGTAAACCGCTGTGTCGTGCTATGTGTTTTTACCCACAGACACGAGAGGGAGAGAGATGAGATTTATTTAAAGGCGTTCTTCACTTTAATAACTTCATTTACAAACAAACAAAGACAGCACAGTTTGCCTAAGTGTTTTAGGAAAAGTTGTCCCAGCTTGCAAATTTCTTGTGCCATAAACTAGAAAGTTTATGTATAAAAAAGGCTTTCTGTTTGTTTGTCTTAGGGTGAAGTGGTGGTAATGGATGCACTACTTGATCAGCGGGCGACATGAGAAAAATAATACGCCATGAAAGTGACTTTTCATTTGCTGGCAGCACACATAACCACATTACACGCTAAACACAAGAAAAGCAGAAGGACAAAATTAAGGGTTGTTTTCTCTGATAGCTGCGTATCTAATTTGCATGACTTTGCATAATATAGTCCATAAAGGCAACAATATTCATAATGTGACAACCAAATCATATTTTCCTTGATAGGGCATCAACATTAATTTGAGTTCAGATGCGTGGTGAAAAGGCCCCACTGTGGGACGCAGCACCGGGGCGAGAAGAACAAAAGAGAAAAAAGTCAGCCTAACACCTCTATTGAGTTGTGATCATATCTTTAGCACTGCTCTCTGAGAGTCTGCCGATTGTACAACTGAAGTTAACATGTCTGTTGCCATCAAGTCAGACAGTGCAAATCTTTCATTTGGTGCTATTAACCAAATTAGAAACTGAGAATATAACAGGAGAAAAGTGGGTGATGGGATTCTTTTATCTGAATAATAACTGTGGTTCTTTTAGTGTTTTATATGCAGTGATACTTTTTGTTGAGATTAACACCTGTTAGCTGTTCATCTCTCTTTATTTATTTCTTTTTTTTTTGCTACCTGTCTTTTTGTACTTACAAGATAAGTGTAATGTTTTTTCCGTGCACCTATTCTTCCTCTTTTACTTTTACTTTATCTCCTCGTCTTTATCTTTACTGCAGGTCTATCAGACACGGGCGGCATGGGTGTGTGCACGAGAGCATGAGATTGAAAGCGTTTGGCATCTTGGTGAAAAACAGAAGACTAATTACCTCCTGAAATAATTTAATGTCAGCCCTGGTGTGGGCTCCCCTCAGCAGGACAGCTGAACAGGCCCAGCCCTCTGCTGGGAGATTCATCTCTGTCAGCTTAGATAAACCTGCCGGCCATCACAGCATTGGCACACAGATCCTGCTCCCGGAAAAAAAAAAAAAAAAAAAAAACCCTGATGAAGCTGTCCTGTCTTGCTTCTACTGGAAAAAGACAGGAGGCCTAAATGAACACGAGCTTTCATTACAGCTCCCTTTTTAGCACTTAGGAGGTGCATCTGTTTGGGGTTTTTTTGCAAATCACCTTTATTCCTGCAGGCATTACCAGCTGCCATCACTCTCTGCAACCATCCTTGGAACTGTCAAGCTGGGGTAAATAGGATTTTCATCAGTGTGATGAGAGTAAATAAGCAATGTATGCGTTACACGTTCACTTAAGGAGTTTTCTTGTCTCTAGAATCACACAATGCAGTCTTTCCCTATTTTTCTACACGCTCATCAACTTTAAAATGTTGATGACATGGGGTCAGGATTTAAAAGTTGAAGGAAAAGGAAAAAAGCTCAACACCCTCAACCAGGTGGGACCAAGTCACAATCTGTCTCAAGTTACATCCTGAACTAGGTTCAGAGTCAGAAACTTTAATGTCTCTTTACCAATAAAGCCATGACCAACTGCTCTGTGTTCAACCTTGTATGTTGAATAAAGTTAAAAGTTATTGCTTCGCCACCTTAATTTTTTTTACTTGCATGGTCTAAATCCTGCAAACTGTTTTTTTGTTGTCCAATACATAGTTTTTATGCACACAAAATTATCTTTGTGATCATTTTTTATCATTTCGCCAAGTTTTTTTTTAACATGTTAATGAAAAAATATTTTTTTTATTATTACATATCCAGATTTCCCACCAGAAACAGTTTTTCTAATGATACTTTGCTATTACTGGAAAATACGAGTTGGCAATATGTGATGATCAACTTGTAATTTAGGCTAACTTTACATGACACAGTTTGCTTTTCTAGTTCTGCTTTTCAGAATCAAGGTTTGAGCTGTTTTGAGAAATTACCTGCTCTTTGAAAGATAATGTTCCATCTCTAATAAGTACTAATTGTGTCTGCCCTGTGGCCCTCACAAGTTATGTTCCTTTGATGTAACTGTTTGACTTTTTTTAATTTGATTTTTTTAGTTTTTTAATGAATCTCATGGGGGAAGAATGAATTAAAATACAAATTTGCAATGTAAAAAAACCCTTAAAAATCCCCTGCTTCACTCCCACAAAAAAACTATACACTACCCTCCCTCCTCCCTTATTAATTTTGTACAGTCCCTAAAGTGACTAATAATAAAGTGACTGCCTAATGAGTTCATGATAATGTCATCAAAGAGAGGAGTCTCTGTTTGGACGTACTAATGATAAACTGGTCTGCACCTACATGGTGGAAGCCACACATGCGGCAGCTGTGGCTCCTGTCAGCTTTGTCCTTGCAGTCCAATCAAGCTGCACCTTGTGCGTAGGTCGCCGTCTGGTGATGGATAGCTGCTTAAGATCAGCCATCCTTTGAAAATAAATGTTCACATATCTTTCGAATACTGGCGAACCATTAGTGTTGGACTTAAAGTGCACCTACATGGTCTTCTTAGGACGCACACACTCACAAGGGCATCAGTCCCTAATCGCCAGCATCGTGTCATCTGTTATGTGTTTCTCTTTGATTTGAGCTTTTTACTTTCATTAGCATTAAGTGGCTATACCACACTATTTAGGGTTAACAACAGAAAGGCATTTGGAGAGCTGAATCATCTTCCTTCCTATAAGGACATGTGCTGCTATGACATTCTGAGACTGTTTTTTTCTCAAGACAGCAGAAACGTGAGGGAAGTATCTCTTGCACCTCTGAAAGGATGAGATTTACTGTATGCATTCCTTACATAAACAGAATGCTAAACACTTGAGTAATATGTCAGTCAGTTACTTCCAGTGTTTGTTTGGGCATGAATCCACGTTGTGCATAAAACATGCTGTCTTTTACAGCCAAGCAGACAAAGGGATTAACTTGTTGGCGACACAACGATAGGCACAAAGAGATGCAGACAAGTACTTTTTGTTATTTGATGGGCATGAAAACACAAAAAACGAGAATCTCCATGATGCCCCGATGCCTTTTTGCTCAGTGAGAAGTGGACATAAAGGGCAAAACTGAAAAGCATCAGCGGTTAAATTTGTCTGCACAGACTTGGGCTTTTGTTTCTGATTGATGGAGCAAGAAATTCAGACACGCAGATTAAACAGTGTTTTGAAGAAAGAGACTGTCATTGTCCATTCATTTAAATGAATTCAGCCTGCTGCCATTTCCTTCGCTCCCCTTCCCTCTGTGCGTTTCTCACACTTTTGTCTTCTTAGATCTCTGTCTTAAAGGTCAGACGGACTGCCATGTCCTCTGTACTTGCACATGCTTTCGTCAGATGTAAGGACTGTAGCCATGAACGGACGTGGAGGTGAAACACTGTGGCTGCTTTATGGCCATGTATATATAAAAAGGAAAAGAGTTCTACCGTTCTGTCCTTGGGACTTTCATTTGGTGACATTCCAGTTTACATCCAGACTTTTTGCTCTCAGATCAGGTTACATGACACCTTTGGTAGCACTGCAGCGCTTTTTACGTCTCTTTTACCGAACACGAACACAGCAATCTTCACGGGTACACGAGCCATTTTAATATCAATATATTCAAGTCAACAAAGGTAATCATGTTTTTTTTAGATCTGAATATTTCACCATTGCTTTTGGCTCAGCTCTTAGATCTCACAACATTATTTCCCCAGTGAGTGTTTAAAAGTCTTTTAAAGGATACTTGTGCAAGCTCAGTGGCTGAGACAATAACCTGGATTACATTTCACGACCCAAATGAATTTACCCTTTCTTTGCCAGCGGTGGAAGAATGAATCACTTCTTGGCATGTTAGACTCAATCTCTGCTGTGAAATTGAATTCTTATACTGTGCGAATAAATGAAACAGCTTCGAGCAGGTGTCATTCAAACTCGAAGGGGCCCCGTGTCTGAAATAACACCCAGAGTCAAACGCAGGGGTATATTCATCTGCCCCTTACCTCTTCATCCATTTATCGCCTTTCTTTTCTCTCCATAATTCTTCTGCCTTTTTCAACAAGACCCCTGTCTTCTTATCCCACAAATTAATCCCTTCATGAACAGCACACAGAGGGGGGAAAAGGAGAAGAATTGAGAGAGTAAAGGATGATGGAATCCTAAAGCTTTAAGGCGAACAGTTCTACAGTATCTAGGTGGTGTAGAATGAGCTCCATTATTGCTCTCAGGGCTCAAATTGAAAACATTACTGCTCCCATTCACAGTCCTCAGACACAGAGGATGGTCTTTATTTCCAATCTCAGTCTCCTTTCTGGTTGAGGGAGCGCCCGCCCTGTGCATGTGCATGTGTGTGTGTGTGTGGCGGTGTGTGTGTGTGTGTGTGTGTGTGTGTGTGTGTAAGTGTGAAGAAGAGACAAGGAGGGAAAAATTGTGTGTTTTTGTCTCCACACAAGTGTCTCAATAAAGTCATCACGGCTGATGCTGTGCATACCGGTGACCTCTCCTGAGCCTTTCTCATTACCCCCCACCACTCACAGACGGAGGCCTCAGTGCATTTTTAAAGACTGACTTTACATCACAAAAGCTGTGGTATTAGCCGCCAGTGCTGTTGTGTTGACCTTGGTAAAGCCAGGACAACATCAGTATGCATTGTGTTCCACTCAAAAGGACATGTTGCCATATTCTGTTGAGGTCATAAATGAGTGAAATCACAAGTTTCTTACAAAGACTTGAATAAATAAAAGGTTTAGTCAGGATGCCTTAGATGCTTCACTTTCAAGTTCAAGCATTTCAAGCATTCCTCTGGTTTCTTTTACTTTATTTTTTTTCCTAAAAAATAAAGGACATGAAAGCTTGGAAACATGATGTACAAAGGATATCGACTTTGTATTTGTAATAAAGTTAGAAGGTTAAAAAAATTGTTTATCATATTGTTGAATAACATTGTAGTATTTATTTTAATTTAAGCTCATGCACATTAAAAATTTGAGAAATGAAATGAAAAACTGGATATATGGGTTGGGGTCTCAATAAAAAGATGTAATGAAATTTGAATGAAACCAAGCACACACTCTCCTTCTGTGCAGCGTGTGCCAACCTGTCGTTTGGCTCATTTCTGAAAGGCTGTTTACCTAAAAACATTCCTGGTAGAAAGGTCACATCTCCCCCATCCCTCTTCCGCCCTTGTTTCTCCTGTCATCCCCCGCCCCCCCTTTATCCGGAGGAGGCTGCCAGATTGCTTTAGCCTTTTTAGTGCAGCTAGCTGACAGACAGACAAGGCGCTGGCAAGGTCGCAGCCAGGAAAAGCATTCATGATGGAAAAACCAGCTTCAAGGGAAGATGCCAGTATTTACTGTGCAGTTTAATCATCAGTTCTTACTAAAGCAAATAAATAAAACCAAATCTAAAACCAAACTGTTCAGCTACGAGGAGTAGGAGTAAGAACTAGCTAACTCTGCACAAACAGTTTTGGGCAAATTACTTGAAAAATTGTAACAATTTTTTCATATTACCCATTTTAAAAAATGCATTTTTTAAAAACTTATTCTTATCTGTATTTAAAAAAGTAAAGAAATAAAAAGGGAAAAGTTTAATTAGCATCCCACATGTTGTTAGCTACCTGGCAAGCAGCTAGTTCATCCAGGTGACTGGACAGAGCAAACCAGAAGATCTCACTCTCAGACTCCAAACGAAACCCTGGTGATTCTTTTCTGAATGTTGGCTTAGAAGACACAATGTGCAATTAAAGAAATCAGTTTTGAAATTACTAGGTGCATTTCTTGTTATCAGGAGGCTAACAGTCTCCCTACACCCCCATTTCCAACCAAAGCTAACACTTTGAGAAACAGTCCCTTAATTTAACAGATCCAATTCCCATAAAGATAGAAAAGAAGTGGATTCCTTGAATTGTGAAATCCATATCTTGTTACTTTGTTTAGTAACTGTATAACTATTGAATTTCAAATTGGAATCCCTGACTTAACTCTCTACTACGGTTATTAAGAGTTATTAATTAATGCAACACATCTCAATTTTTAAAGCCTATTACACAACAGCATGACACAGCACTAGATGTACCTCCATTACCATTTGAAACCAGAGTGTTTTTTGTGACATTTTTGGTGCATTTCTGAACTTAATTCCCAGATTTCAGAGTTCTTGCTGAAATGATTCATTCGTGCTTTGCAGTCAGTAGCGATGGCCAAGACATTCACTACTTATTGAGCCTAAG
The DNA here is from genome assembly GCA_029814765.1 of Acanthurus leucopareius. Classification (NCBI taxonomy): domain Eukaryota; kingdom Metazoa; phylum Chordata; class Actinopteri; order Acanthuriformes; family Acanthuridae; genus Acanthurus; species Acanthurus leucopareius. The sequence continues at coordinate 7,328,894 of JAQMCX010000058.1, read as the reverse complement.
CTCAAACATGTTGTGAGGCTAACGCTCCCCTAGCTGACAGCTTAAACCGGACTGTGCACTTGGAAAGAAATGGTAATTGGGCTGAATAGAAGACTGCATTGAGAAATAGCAATGGTGTTGTATTTCCTAATCGCTTATCATCATAGAAAGAAAGGAGATGGGCTCTGCCAACAAGGTTAAATTATGCTGTAAAGTGGTTCCTTGCACATCGGTAGAATGACCTCAGACCTTTACAGTCATTCCTATTTTATAACGCTGTTCAACTGATTAAAAAAGTGCAGTTTCTCAAAGTTGAAAATAACCTTCACTGCTATTGTAATCCAATGCAGCACAGCTACAAGGAGGTAAATTACTATATATCAGTCAATGCCTTAGAAAAATGAAGTTAGAGGGGTTTATCAAATGTGTTTTACAAAGTTAGACTTCTCCTTGTAAGAGGACTGTATTCCACAATGAAAAACGATGTTAAAAGCTATCTTTTGGCAGCAAATAGAACCTCTGGAATGCTACTAAAAGTATATTCTCTTTTACTGCCCTCGTTTTTGGCTTCTCAGATGCTTCAGGGCTTAAGGCAACATTGTTCATTGCACAAACCGTGGCGATGTAAGGACTGAACAGATTTGTTCGCATCGAAAAAGAGAAAGTAAGCTGACAAAAAGATAAATGACGAGATAAGAGGGGTGAAAGAGAGTGATACAGTAAAGACAAAGGAAGATTGGATAAAGACAGAGAGAAAGATGGAGTGGCATGATGCCAGCCCATTACCTTACCTTGTTATCTTCATCCCCCTCGGTTTTAGATTTGTCTACAAGTCTGACAGGAGGTATCAAATATATGAAGGTTTCAAGAATTTTACCCCCTTGCCAGTGCACTCCATCACAGACTAAATCAAATGACCGCATTGTTGTTTATTAGTTTGTAGCATGTTATACTTGATTCATAAGATCATTAGAAACAGAGCCTCAACAAGAAATTCATCTAATCAACTGCTGCCTTTAATATGTGTCTCATTTCTTCTCTCTAAACTTCTGTGTGCAAGACCAGTCAGAATTACCGAAAAAAAGCAGAAAATGTGGACTCAATTTTTATAAACTAATAGTTTATTTTTATCTTGGTGGCAGATTCTTGAACATATTGCATCATATTTTATGAAAAGAACAGATATATTGGGAATGTATCCACATCCTCACATCCACAGTCTACATCACAATAATACCATGTTGCACCGGTTTCAAAAAGCACCATCAGTGGCATCATTTTTCAGTTGAACAATCCTTTACCATACACAAACACAAACTGTTACGTAGATTGACACTGTGTCCGTAGTCAACGCAGTGATGCAAACACATTTTGAATCTGTAATGTTCAAGAGTTCACATACATTACTCTAAGCAGGAGATGAAGCGTGATGTTCATATATAGCAATGTCAAAGTGCATTAGTGAATCTCTCACTCTCCTGGTGTGAGCAAGTGCCAGATGAAACATTTTTTTCTGCAACAGTGTCAAACCCTGTTTACTGTGAGGTAAATTCATCGCCACGTAGGGAGAGGGATACAATCGTTTTGATCACAGGTGGAGACCTCATGTGACTCTGTAAGCTTGGCCCCTCATCTGGATGTCTCTGCCCAATGAGAATGTGCATGAGCAGGCTTCGAAGGCATTTTGGAAGCTCTTTTTCACACCTGTTCACACCTGGTGATTCTGCAGTGACAAGTAAAACAAAAGGTGAACCCTACAATGACACTCTCCAATTCAAATGACCTGTCTTTACAAGGTGTGGTGATACCAAAAATTGCCGGCAATGTATTTAAATGAAGAGTAATTTGACTTATTTTGGCATTTAAAAATATGTGACTGGCAGATAATTGTCAGAAAGACAATTAAAGCTTGGGTCTGCTCCTGAGGTACAAAGGATTTTTGTAATGGTGAATTTTAAACTCTACTATGATAATAAGACTGGAGGCGGGAAACATTGGACAATAAAGCAAAGCCTGCAGCTGTTGTTTGGACTTCTGCTACATTCACGTTGTAAATTCTTTTGCTGATGTGCTGTCCTACACCCTTTACATGAAAGCCAGTGTTGGTAAGTGCAACTACAAATAAATGTGTTATTTATATTTCCATTTTATGCAGCTATATACTTCTATATACTATACCTCTACTCCTACTTCCACTAGTACTGGAAAAAATCTTTTACTTCTCAAGTTATTAAACTATTTTCAGCTTCTCTTGAATAAGCTGAAAAATAAATAGTCACAAAGCTAAAGAAAAACATGTTTTTTTTCTGAGGTAAATTTTTTTCATTGTCACAAACATGTATTGCGATTACAAAATGATGCATCACTGTGGATTGAACAAGCCAACAGAACATAGTCAAATTTAGCTCAACAATAAACAACTACAGCAGTAAAATGCAACACTAATAGAGAATAAATATCAACCTAAAAGCATTAGATACAATATTAAGACATTGACAAGGAAGATTATACTAAATATTTTTTTCAATACACTGAGTGCATTTTGCTAGTAATACTTACATACTTTCATTTAAGCAAGGTAATTCACTTGTAGTGGAGTATTTTCCCCTTTTTTTGTGCTTAATAAAAATAATCTGAATACTTCTTCCACTCCTGCTGAAAACTGTGCAGTAACTTGCTGCTGTACTTTTGCCACCACTGCTGCTGTTCATTTGTTTCGCTGCTTCGTATGCCCCACTTCCACCCCAGCATCCAGCACAGGCTCTGATACTATGTTCCCCTGAGGGGGACTTATTATCATCACCTCCCACGTCCTGCTGTGCTGAGCTCGGTGTTTCCTCGTGCAAATATTAACACCATACATATTCTACTTTTGTATCAATTCTTTTAGCAAGCTGAACTTTTATGATTTAACTATACTAAATCAAATGCTTCTATTTAAGCATGGAGAAACAAAATCGATTTAACCTTAAGGTCATTTTGGAGGAAGCAGTTTTTGGTGCTGTTGAACTGTACTGCACTTCACTGAAAGGTGGTTCTTTTATTTGGTCTACCTCGTTTGTATTCACTGAAAGTACTCTGAATAACTGAAACACATCCCTGTATGATGCAATTCAGCTCAACAGCACCACAAACTCATTCAATTGAATGAACACTTCTCTAAAACAGTTCCACAAAAACTGAACATCATAACCTTCATGAAGGTAGAAAAGACTGCTCTGCTTTGCTGCAATAGTTTGAACTAAATAAATTACAAAATTAGTCTGTAATGTTATAAATATTTGAGGAAAATCATGACACAGGTCAGTAATACCAAAGTATTGCATTGGCTTGCAGAGCCCACCAGCAGGTTTGAATTCAGCTGGTGGTGAGTACCAAGGACAGCTCCAGATATAGCACCCTGGACAGCAGATATGAAACAAACAGCAGGAAAAACAAGGTTGAAAACAAGGAGTCTCACTGTGTCTCTGTACAGTGCTTCAGAATTCTTGAACATCTATGTTTTTTTCTTCAATAAAGGTTCTTTTTTAATAGGCCAGAAAAATATCATGAAAAATAATAATTTAAAAGCCTTGAAATTGTGAAATACTTTGTAGTTGGCTTGTGTAAAGATAGCCAAGGCCTCCCTACTGAAGGATAAAATTCCCACCTATGAGCCACTTTTATCTGTTACATTGCTCTTCAAGGTTATCTCTAACATGTGATACAAAGTACTGCCACCCAGCAAAAAGAGGGGAAGCAGGAAAAGAACCAAAACCATCAGTCACTAATTCTATTTCCCAGCTCTAGGAGGTGGTACAGCCAGAGGGGAGGAACAGTGACTTACACACCTCCACTTAGCCCAGCTGAGGGCCCCCCACCACCCCTGAGATAGAGTTACCACAGGGGGCCACTTGGAGGCTGAACGCCTTTCTCCAACAGGCCCCTCAGGGCCCCATTGTACATTCGTCCCTCAGTGGGAACCCTTGCCACTGCAATCTCCAGCCAATCGCCTTCCCCAGAGACAGTCTCATTTGTGATAGACCCTGACTGAACTTTATGTGGATGTGTAGCAAAATTCACACTCTGACGACCTGCACAATAGAGGCTATTAGGTATTTTTGTCTGCGGAAAAGTGCAGAGTGTGATATCCAGCAGTATATCACAGCACTGAAGAGGAAAAAAATGGCATCATTGTATAAATCAAAATGCGGTGGCTTGCTAATGATAAATAGTGTAGATTCATAAGCAACTTGACCTGAGTTGCCTCACCTGTATGAGGTCAGCACAGTGTTTAACTGCCTTTAACTCTTGCCTGTCCCCCGATGCTTGGCATTTGATGTGAGATTTAGTCACTGACATCATCAGCAAAGAGCTGCAAAAGCATTATCTGTTTTTTTTAGTGGAACACAGCTTTGTAAAGGAATTTGCTTTTAGAGGATACCTTTGCCTTTTAAAAGGGATCTGACCCTGCAGGCTCTGCACCGCATGGCCTCCGGTAAAAGGCCAAGTCTGTGTGGCTTTGCTCAGAGATAGGGTGTCGAGGCAGGGGATGGATTAAGCCTATCCCTCCTCTTCTCTGTGCTGGCTCTTAGCAGCGATAACGGTGGGTATACATCCTTAAAGTCCAGAGCTGGATAGCTTCTCCACAAAGTGTAATAAGTCAATATACCAGCTTTCCTTTGCATTCACCATAAGTCTTTTCTCCTCTCCTCTGTCTTTGACACAGCAGGAGAAACACAATAAGACAACAGTGAAGGCTTACACTGCTGTGATATAATTCCTCAAGTTCAGGCTACATAACTTCACTTTAATTGTATGATTCAAAGCTGCCAACACAAGAGAGACTTGAAGGACAGTTAAAAAGGTCAAATATATCACTTTTGCTCTCAGTCAGTCATGCTCAGCAGATCATATATATCCCCTGTCTGACTCAGTGTATCCAATAGAGTGATTGGGAGATTGTGATATGTTGTCACGCGCTCTGCTTTTCTACAATGGATAAAAAAAAAAATCTCATTCTAGTATTCCCACATGTGCTGCCCATACATCCAATACGAATATCCCTTGTCACTAACGTCAGAGATATATATGAACTTATGTTTTGATTTAAGCCTCAAACTGCCGTCGTAGATCAATTGAACACCGTAGTCTGGCGGGAATTTGCTGTTACATCTCCCTCCTGTCCTGGATTTCCCAGGCTGCAGGGTCTCTGACTGTCTGTCAGACAACATGATGTGTATATTGTGTGTGTGTGGGTCTCAAAGACACAAGAGTAGAAATGTGACAGTGTGGGTGTGACAACACTCACTCATAGGCTCACTCACTAAATAGTTTACTATGGATTGCCATTTTCTGTCACTGAAAGTCCTTCAGTATTTGTCTTTCTGACTATCCTTTCATCCCTCTGCATTTATGTGTGTACCTACACCCACACACACACACAAAAACATCAGTCTCAACTACGCAATACTAGTACATTACCAAAAAAGAAATCCTTCCTATTTTTGCCACTTCACGCAAACATAAAACAAAGCACTTCATGCTGCAGTCAATACTGTATATATCTTGAGTGTTTCTGACAGATTGAACTGTCCTTGGAGTAAATGTGTACAAAGGTTATGGGGGCCAGAGTAACTCTCTACAATATTTGCTAAGCTAAGCACTGTGTCGACTAGCTGCAGGCCTGGTTTGGTGTAAAAGGTTAGCAAAGTCATTGAGCTGCAGCCTGTGCGATGTTGATGCTGCAGCATCCGTCTTTGTGAGAGTAATGTGAGTGCCGTGACATTCTCCTGGTTTTAGTGAGAGGAAAGAGAAGGATATGGTCTGTCAGAATGACATGGATTGGTTACTAGATGCTAAAGGTGGGACATGTGGCTCTGCACTCAGTGTCCCTAATTTGCATGAAGTAGTTTGTATTCCAAAGTGGTTTATGAAAAGATGTGCGAGTGAAAGATCTGTGTGTGGGCATGTGTGCAAGCTACAGTAAGGTAACAACTTTGTAGCTTTTATGCAAAAGGCCTCTGAGCGTCCCTCCCCCTTGCTTCTTACAAATCTCCCTCTCTTTTCCCTGTCCCTTCTGCTCACTAGAAACAGATGTCCAAGCGACCTGCCTCCATTAACCATAGCTCCTCTTGAGTATAACTCAGCGCTGCTCCAGACCCTGCCCAGCCTCCAGACATCAGGCCCAGCCCTCACCATCCCTCTGCCCAGACGTGGGACTTGCAAAGCGGACTCAGAGACTGTGACGGCAGGGCAATAAGCCAAGACTGGCTCTATCTTCATATAATTCCTGCTGGAGGTGGGAGAGTGCAAGCTGGACTCTGCCCATCCCTCTGCTGTAAGTGGTCATTAAAGAGCCGGCTGACAGCGCGATCCTCTATGAGTAGTGGTGGAGGTGTCCTGTTCGCTGCACTAGCTACTCCACTCAACACCACAAGGTTCAGTTTAATGGTGTCTGCTGGTTAGCACTGATCCATCTGTCACTGTGTGAGTGTGTTGGCTATCATCATGCTCTGCGGCCCTGTGCTGTGCAGAGTGTGTCATCTCTTCATTGACGGTATTAATCTTCAGGTTTGGATTCAGTTTTGTGCGAGTCCGACAAGAGAAGACATGTGAAAGAATAAGGGAGTTGAAGTGGATTCTTCTCTCAATTTTTAAAAAATCTTTTCTGTCTTATCTTGAGTTTAATGCTGCAGTTTTCTTCAAATGGACCTGATTAGTATTAGAGATCAAGAAACAGAAGCAGAACAGAGCTGGGTGACACACTGATCCTGAGGTAATCTCTGTTTAAGGCCCTTCTGTCTGATTGCTGTGGACTGAATGTGAAGCAAATTCGCAGTGTTTTATACAAGAGGTTTGCAGACTGCTGCAGATGAACAGAATTGGTGATATTGCATGTGTGTGGCCCTGCAGTTACAATAATAGCATGTGTCTTGTTTCAAATGTTGTTAGAATTTATTGGAGCAGGTAGTTTTTCCAGAAGACATGTTAGCTTTGGGACTGAAAATCCCCAAAGATCTGATATGATTTTAAACAAAACTCACAGATTATGTATGAGAAAATAAGGCACTTCCTCCTCAGCATAATGCTTCACTATCACTAATCAGGTGGTGCCTTTGTTTTTTTCCTTTCACCCCATAATCATCAATATTGATGAGGCATCATTTGATTACCATGGTGGTGTTATTCTTAGAGTTAATGACAGATGCAATTTTATACCCATCCACTACAACATAATGTTCTATTTCTTTTTCATCCTTCAATTCCACCGAATTGTTCTCGCTCCAGGTATTCTGGCAAATGGTGAATAAATTACTTGGAAACGCCCAGAAGCCCTTTCGGTTTTTCATTGTTATTCTTTCAGTACGGTTCTGGGTTTTATTTATCTGTCTTTATTTTATGTTGGAAAATCATGGTAGATAATCTTAGAAACAGGCATGGGAGAATTAAGCTGCATGGGGCCTACCCACAACCCCCCTTCTGCTTTCCCTCTGCCCCTTTCTCTCCCCATGCCTGCCTCCCAATCCAATCTACCCCAGTCATCAGATGGAAGCGATAAGCCTGGGGAGCACATGCAGAGGCACTATGTCAGCTAAGCTCGCCATATGACTGTGTTATATTGCAGTAACTGTCTCTTGTATGTCGACACCTGAAGTGAAACAATTTTAGCATCATCTTCTGCTCGTGTGTTTCCTTGTGAAGAAGTTTGCTGTAAACTGTGGTAGAGGTCAGAAACCTATAGAACAAAACAGTAGTGTGTACATTGGCCAAGGAAATGTATACATACATATAGGGTTGCTCTTATGTATGCCTACTGTTTTTACAGGTGTGGTGAAGAAAGGTAGAGAAAATAAAACACAAAAGTAGAATGAATAAAACTCACTGGTATAGGCAGTTTATCTCTCCTACTGTTCACTTCTCCATGTTAAAGTTATCCCAGTCTTTAGACATACATTAAATCAAACAGGACCTTCCCTCTGCAGCTAGAAAATGAATTGCCTTCATCCTTTCATTAGACACTTTATCTAACTTCCATTCTTCTATTTATCTATCTGGGAGAGCATTCATGTGTCACTTTCTCTTATCCTTGGAGACGAGCGTGGAGACAATGGTTCCACTGCAGCATTTCCTCTTGTTCTGTCTCTGCTCAGCAAAACATGACGGAACAAATGAACCAATTAAGTGTGCTGGTGGCTGCGCTGTCCCAGGGGGGGCATCTAAGGAACTGAGACGGCCTGATTGACTCAAAGGTAGGCCTGACTGGAGACAGCCAGCTAAGACGACTGGAGCGAGAAAAGCTCCCATAATGTGAACAGACACCCATCACCGGTGCCCCTGTGCATATCGTCCTTGCTTTGGCATTTTGGTTATTGTTGATTGGTGTCAAGGCTTTGTTTTTAAGTTTGAATTTCTATAGAGGCACACACACACACACGCACAACAGAAAGGTGTGTGTCTCTGATTAGCACTTGGAACACATGTGACGAATGTGCTGTGAATGGGAGGTGCATTTTTAAAAAAAAGACAGACCTGATAGCCAGTAATATGCCCTCAAAAAAGGGGCTACGTGATAGGCCAACAAATCTCCTTCTTGACTGACATCTTCAGGCGGAGAGTCCAGGAATGTTTGAGCCACTGTAACTTCATTTCCATCGACCCCAAGTGCTTCAGGAACACATAGATGGCCTCCACTTGACTGTAAACAAGAATGATCAGTTAATACCTGCAGTATCGATCTGACTTGACCCTCTGACATTGAATCTGTAGACACTGGTCAATCTCTCCGTTATCATACACTCACAGATTTGGGACTCATGAGCTCTCCAGGACTGCAGGAGCGAAAATATTGCTTATAGGGTGACATCTATTTGTCCTGAAATATGTTTTGCTGCCAAGGTCAGATTCACTCTTTAATTTGTCCATCAAGAAACTGGGATTCACAAATAGTATTTGTGTCTGGGAAATGCTTAAGTTGCACCCACTTGGTGGTTTTGTGATTTTAAGAGATAATCCACAGCCTAAAGAGGTAATCTGTACAGCATTTTAGCTGAGCCACACACAATGTTGTGGATGGATTCATCCTCTGGCCTTTCATACACAACATGCTGAATAGGTGACTATGTCACCTCAGTTGTTCAATGCAGGCTTTTCCTTTTTATCAATCCCAGGCACAGTCAGCTCTGATATTGGAACTGCCTCCCTTTCCCTTCCCATTTTGCTTATTTTCTGATATTGTGACATTTCTCCTCTCTTTCCTGTCTTTTCTATTCCAACCAGATCTGCACTTTCCGGATCCAGAGGGAGAATGGAACATTCAAAACCTCTTCATCTCCGAAGCAATTTTGAGGCACCTTGTCCCCAATGGTCAATTTGTCACCATGTGGAATGCCAGGAGGTGTCCTTGGGGCTGACCACTGGTCATTGCTCTCCCTGACACTCAGAGAGAGAAAAAGAGGGACACATAGAGAAACAGAGGGGGAGAGAGAGAGTAGCAGAGGGAGAATGAACCTGACAAAGGCCCTGAAACAGATCCGTCCCACTCAGCAGAGCCAGGGGAGTATGCAGCCAGGCTGTCAGCACCTCTCATTAGTCAAAGGCAGCCTCCCTGACAATGTGACACTGATTACTGAAAGCCCTGATTCAGACTTTCTCTCCTTCTCTGTGTAGCAAACAGCGTCAGCTAAAGCTGCATGCATGTGCCCCCCCCACACACACACACACCCACACTCCCACACACTTACACACACATATACGCACACTAGTTCAATACACTCTCTTCCCGCTGCAAAATGCTTGAAGTGCATTTCATTTCATTTAAAAATTTCCCTCCCATCTCCAAAGAGACTAAAGCCTTCATTAAAAAGAGCGATAAAGGGCAAACTGGTGTCTTCCAGCTCTATTTAAAATCTATTTATTGATTTTCACAGGGTGTAAATAAATATTAAATGGCATTATTGTGCAGGGAGACTTTTACACTGGCAGGAGTTGTGGAATTAGAGGGGATGAAGAGTGGCGTTCATTAAGAGTTTATCATTTTTATTGATCTGGCTGACATGTCTCAGCACTGAGGAGGATCTGATTGCTTTTACTTAATCACTGCATGGAGCTGAAGGGAGGATTGGGAGAATGCAGGGGAAGTGGAAGGAAATAGGGATTGTGTCTGAATGCCAAATACAGTTGCTGAGTCTCTTTTAAGGCCCAAGCCATTCCCTTTTTGTCGTTGAGGGACCTTTGTTTGTAAGCATGCAGGTAAATGTCACATACGTTGCTGCACATTGCACTGTATGTACTAGACTGTGGCACAAGTAGAGCAAATGCATCCAATGGCTGTAAAATCAATAATTTAAATTCTTTAACACCGATGTGGCCAGATTTTGTTCTCCGCCTTAAAACCTAATTTTAATAATTAAGCATCAGATATTGTCTTTAATACATGTGGACCATACGAGAAGAAAAAAATGAATATGACTTTTAACAGGTGTAAGCTAGCCTGTTTGAAATATAGCCAAGATAAAAAAAACTGCTTGCTAATAACTGAAATATGGGATGACATTATTTGCAGAATAACCTTCACGGCCTCTCCACATGCACTTTTTATAACTTTGACTCTCAATGTAATGGCTTTCTCTCCAGCTGATCATTTATATTTGATGGTCAGGGGTTAGTTAACTCAGAGTCCAGTCAAGCAAATCAAACCTCTGTCATGTCTTTTGCTGAGAACAGGCATGAAAATGTTGAGTGTTTGCTTTGACATCTGAGATTTTAATACTTGTTGCTTTCTTGCGAAGGGAATTTTTTAAGTGCATGGTTAATCAAATATATCTGTGTTTATGCGTAATTTCATTGAACTTATAAGACAAGTTTAACAATACCGACAAATCACTCACAAGTTAACAACTGAATGATAATTTTATTTTTTGGCCTTGGTTGAATGGTCTAGGAGGACGCAAAACATCTCCCAAACTCCATGGTTACGTGCAAATTACATGTACCTTCTTGTTAAGAGCTCAGTAAGCCCTGTGTCAAAAAACACATAAGACAGCAAAACAGTTTGAAGTAGCAAACTTTCATTTATACATTAGATCTTAGATATATTCTGTCCTACATTCCAAGTTTGCGCTTGAAAAGGAAGTCAATTAGCAGCACTTTGTACCCAAAAACACAAAGAATATGCCCTAAATAACAGAGAGGAAAGCTATGATTAATAGGGATAAAAATAAAAAAACACTGAATAAGAAATAAAACAAAAAAATCAGGTTATGCTAATGCTTTTTTTTCTAAGTATAGATACAAACCCAAAACAAAAATCAACTATTTTGTCTCTGTTAGGGAAACAGCCTGAAATATCAAATTTTCACTTTCCTTTTGCAAGTCTTGAGGAGTAAGAGTCACACACAGTATTAGCTTGTCTTTATAGAAAAAGGTCAGATGATAATGAGTTTGTCTTTAAGCTCATTTACAGCATTCAGATGTGTAAAACTTGGCATAACGTCGTAGCAAATCATCTTTATTATTGTTTAACTTCTGATCCAAATGTTTCAAGGAGTTCACTTTGAAAACTTTTCAGGAGAAAATGAAGTCATTAAAGTTTTGATATTGTTTCATCACTGCACATGCCCTTCTATTTCTGTTCTGTTTTTTTTTATATGATGTATAAATGAGAAGAGAACAAAACTTTTCTCTACAAAAATGCCTACTTATATTTGAACTACACATCCATTCCCTTAATGATCTTACAAATGCTGTGATTTGGTTTTGATGCTACACTGAGAATCTTAGATGTTCCACTATTTTTAATTAACCTTTACCTGAAAGCATCATAATGAATATACTACAAGTCCTTTTTCAAAAAGGCCTATAGTTTATACCTCTTAATGGCAAAGTTACCTTTCCAATGCAGATAAACTGCACTCTAAAAAGGTTGCATATGATGATAGCTTTGATAGAGGTAGTCTTTAAGTCCTGCAGTGATTCACCAGTGTTTGGCCAGTGGGACACCAGAACACGTAGCTAACATGAGTAAAAGCGCAGGCCATAGCACTTTTATTGAGAAAGGTCATTCCTAACAGTGGTGCACTGATTAGCAGTAATGTCATTGCACCCTCCTGTTCCAGGCAATAAATCTACTCTCTTTTAACTTCTAGTTGGAACTTCAAGTTGCTGGAAAACACATTTTCAAGAGCAATAAAAACATTCAGTGTTAACTTTATGTTTAAAGTCTTTCACTGGATGCTGCTGCATCGGTTCCAATGTGTTCTCAATATTCTGCTGACAGTGTTCATCTCTGATAGAAGCATTGACACATAAAGGTGCCATCTGAAAGATAAATCTCATCCTTTCAATTTGGAAACCTCTCAACCAAAGTGTAATAGAACTTAAGAGCTGATTCACAGCTGAAACCGTCCCCATAATACAATACTGATAATACAGAAAAAAAAAAAACCACCATGGACACGCTCTTCTGTAGTTCTAATGTCCTACTTTTTGTGGATATTTTTTTAAACATCCTATTTATGTTAGAATTATCTCCAAATATCTTCAAATATGTTCCATGGATTCTAAGTGCTGATAAGTTATCTCAACAAACATATTGATTTGTTGGTCTTTAAAAGAAGATGATGTGTTAAAGTTTTACTCCCTCTAGGGGGAGCTACACCTTTCAAACACTTGTGTGATACTTAAACTCCACTTAGAAGTGAGAAGACAACAGTTGTAAGGTTTCTGCCGTCCAGCTGTGATGAGAATAAAGGTGGGAAACCCTCCCTTTTCATGTGAAAGCTCTGTGGGCAGGCAGCAGGAAGCTTGACCCCTGTGAGAAGAGTGTCCACCCTGCCCTTCAAGCACAGACACTGCTGTTACCCCGGCCAGGGCAAGGATTAAAGGGAATTTGTAGGGAGTCCTCCGCTCTGCAATTCTGACTTCTACACTCTGTTTCCTAGTTTGTACCACCTGTGGACTTGCCAGGGGGGGCATGGTCTCTGTGCCTTTGATTGATCGACATGGTATTTTGAACTGGAAGGGCTCCATAGCTTCGCTCTTTATTGGAAAGCCTGCAGCTTGATTTCTCCGAAAACTGAGAGTATTTCCCTCCAAGTCTCCTGTGTTTCAGCCTCCCTGACATGAATGCTAAGTAATCTCTCTATGGCCTTCTTCATTTATCCACACTTAACCCTTTGACCAATTGACTGCTGCTCTTGTTTGTCAATCTGCCTCTGCGGCGCTACACATGCTATGTAGCATGCTTCTCGTTCGAGTGCTGTTATTCTGACTGCAATGCATCGCACACTGTCTGCTTGTCAGTATACAGGGGGTACGTTATGTATCAGAGGCTGCAATCCTCCCCTCTCACTATCTGGGTTCTAACAAGGCCAGGATAGCAGCCAGATTGACAGCTGCTGGGGCATTTTAACAGGCTTGGTGTTAAACTGTTAAACTCTGAGGAGGCAAACGAATGATTGGCTGCCAAACCACACAGAACACAAACACACAGCCTTCACTGTCAGTATTTTCCAACTGATCAGAAGCCTTCACAGAAGAAAAAAAACCTTTAAAAACATATTTGGCTATTTCAGTAGATACTTCTTTTTGATGTACTTCTTTTGATTCACATTGGTCTCATTAGAAGGCACATATTATATATGTGCTTTGAATGTATTTATCTATACTGAAGTGTAGTTCACATGCCAGGCTGAAGTATTGAGAGGTCACACATCCATGGACATTTGAAAAGGAGATTTCTTAGGAAGATTAATGTCTAGATAGATATTTAAGATATACATCATTACTATTTAACATGAGGATCCAAACAGATGTTGAGATGATGGATCAGTAGAAATTATGTGCCAACACTTTCTAGCATTGATCAGTTATTTGAAAGGCTGTTAACTAATAACTAATTGTGTGTGTGTGTGTGGTGGCATAATGCTATATAAACATTACCTCAACTAACGAGCGGTAACTGGTCTG
>JAQMCX010000058.1:7266125-7314868 GCA_029814765.1 Acanthurus leucopareius | reverse complement strand
GTGATGCCAGTAATGAAACAAGAGAAGACTTTGAAAAGACCCTGAGGCGTGCCTTGCGTGTGTGTGTGTGTGTGTGTATGTATATATGTATATATATATATATGTATATATATGTAGAAACAACTAATGTCAAAGTCATTAAGAAAAGAGGTGTCATCATAAACACATCAAAAAAGATTCCTGTTTACATTAATTGGTGTTTGATACAAATGACATATTTGTTAAATTTAAGCAACCTCATACGATTCTGAGCAAACATACTGTTAAAAATATTATTACGCATATGATTTTAACCTGATAACATTGAAGAACTTTAGGCATACCTCACAATATGACTTTTAAATTCTAAGCAAACGAAGCCCAAGGGAAATGCTAGACAACTCCAAAAGATAACTGAAAACAGAGCCCTGTGTGTTGAGCATGGAAGTTCAATCTTGACTGTGGAAATGGTAGTTTGACAAACCAATCATGAATGAAAAGTCTTTTTAGTTTAGTCAGTTGTCAATAATTCATGAAGCCTAATTTTCAAGTCAACATTAATGAGAAGATATTAAAGTGCTACGGATGAAATCATTAGTGAGCTGGCATTTCCATAGATCCATCTCCATGACCACTGAGCAAACATCCTCAGCCGACGAAGACCAAGTAGGTTATTCTCAACCAAGAATGTGTACTTTATAAATGGAAAATAATATTTTGAAATGAAAAACATTCCAGAAAGGAGGCCATTTAAGAATCTGATCTGAAGCCTAAATCACTTTCAGATTCTAAAGAAAATCTATGCAATGATGAAGTTCATGAGATACGGCCGAAAGCTCCAGAGAGGGCTGAAAAATGGACCCGGATTAGACTGTTTTGTACAACTAAATATTTTTTGTTTTACAGAGTAAGTCTCAGTTGAAATATAGGCCCCGCTTCATAGATATAAAACATATAGAGCTGCACTTACACTCCACATAGTCACATAAAAGTTTTAATAAAAACAGACTGTATAGTGTTAGTCACTTTACAAAAAGCTCCTCAGCATTAGATGGGCACATGTACAATGCGTGGGGAGTGAATTCAGAGGGAGGGAGGAAAATGTGAGCACTAATGCCACAGTGGAAATTGCCAGTTCTCTTTTCTGTCACCTCCCTTTCTCTCTCCAAAACAGAGGGGAAGTCGAAAACACCATTTGTCAGCGCACATTACATCTCTGCTGTTATAGTCCCAAATGAAAGCCCAGTATGTGGCTCCTTTCAACAGAAGATGGTAACAGGCCTTGTTAATTGGACTTGGCTTGGTTCTCCATGAAGCCTTATTGTCAGCATGACTGACTGAGGATTACTGGGCCAGAATTGTACCACACTTACATACATAGAGAGACGCATGCACTAACTGAGCACAGAGTGTGCAACCCAGTGTGTGGTTTAAATGAAAGGCTACCTCAATTAAAAACAATTTAACCTTAAAATGTAACCAAAAAGTTAAAATTCTCACAGCATCTCCACTTTTTTTTTTTCCACAGCCGAGCCTCAGCCCCTGTGCACAGAACTTGAGTGAAAATATTTGCATGCAGGCTACAACTGGATTTGTGTAACTGTCGAGCATGAAGGAGTCAGAGTGATGGCTTGGATTAACTCTCGACAAGTGCAGGAACACTGTAGTCACTTTGAAGTTTCTATTGGATCAGAGGCAGTTTGATGAGTTCAGTCAAGGTAGTTGCATGACATCAGGGTATTTGTAGTTGTCTTCTTTTGTCTCATAAAAAAACTGGATGTTTATAAGACACATTACCAAAAATAGTTCAGTGTTTCTCAACAGAATTGTTGATACCAAATGAACTATATAACAGTGATAAAATTGCTGATTTTTGGATTGATTTAGTTCAGGAGGTAAAAAATAAAGCGGTAGAATGTTTCCAAAGACATAGTCTGTAAGGTTTCTACATTTTTTTTGGCAAATCAATATATGTGTACTTCAGTATTGTATGTACTGCATTACAGATAGTATTAGATAAACCAAATACTTACACGGATCAACTTCGGCACAACTCAAGCATATACAGCATATCTAACGCAATACACTACAATTCTGCATGGCTAGCTTTCCACCCATGGCTTGGAGTGTTATAGTATTAGCAACTGAGCCAGGATAGCCCTGCCAGGCTGCAGCGAGTGAACGCCATTCACCGGGACTGTCGTATGATTGGATTGAGGCAGACCTAAGCGCAGCTCAAGCTGCACTTATCAGCTAGCTGGCAGATAGGACTTGTCATACTGCCTGTCAGATCTGATGAGGGGACCACAAGCCTCACAATGGAGCTAAAATGCAATCTCCTCCTCTGCAGCCGCATGGCCTGCCTCAGGGACACGCTTATTAGACTTTGTAAACAGCCAAATGCGAGCGCTAAACTGTAAGAGCTACTGTCAGGCAGGCTTCCTCAGCCAGCCAAGACTGGCAGCAATTCCATGCAAAACTACTGTTGTAATAAAAGGATTTACCAGAAAAAAATCAAAGACTGTGTGGTGGATGTTAGGGCTAATGAAAGAGCATACATGGCCTCAGTAGTATTCTGGTACAGGGACGTTTCTAGAGAGTGTGAGTCTGTATTTAACATAGCAGGTCAAAGCTATGGTATCACCCCTATTTGGCATTTATAATCAAATTGAAATCTGTAAAATGGTGTTTTAAACAAGCTAAAACTGTACTTTATTGTTTAACTGTGTCTATCAAGAAACATACTGATTATACCAGTGTTGTACTTTGTATATGAGGAATTTTCACTTGTAATAAACTCAGATCACATGCATTATTAATGGATTCATTGATAAATACTTAAAAGTCTTTAGTCCTCACAGTCCCCAACAACTATGATATATCGTCTTAAACCATCTTATAGCGTATAATTTTTTTGTAAACAAGGGGTTCAGATAAATAACTCGCAAAGTTGTCGTTCAAATTAAAGCTGAAAGTGAAACTTGCCAAAGTCAGGCATTTTAAGCAACTTTAGAAAGTGTTTTTTTTTTTTTCAAAACTGGGGCTTCTTGAACTTTTAACTGAAGAAAATCCACCGAAGCACTTCTCTGACATTGCTTTGCCATGCAGTACATTAACATGTCTACAAAAGAAATAATGAGGGACAGAGTGAGAAATAGAGGTCTCTACAATGCACGGCTGATTATCCTTTATTAGCCTGTTCCTGCTCTTTCAACTCTCACGTCTCACCACCCAGGTACAGAACCCTCAGCAGGTTGTCAATGCTATTGAGACCAGCCTCGCTCTTGCTTTTTTTTTTTTTGATTTATTTTTTTAACCTGCTCCCTGTCTCAAACTCTCTCCTCCATTTTAATATAATCCATCTTTATTGTTCTCTGATTATGGCCCTTTCACCAAATGCCTCCCGGTTCCCCTGAAATAATGATATTTAAACAAGCAGATATGCATGGGACTGCCAGAGGAGGCACAGGGACGTTTAATATCTGACTGAGTACAAAGAGCAAAGGAGAAAGAGACCTGGATGACGGGAGACTCGTTCCTTTTTTCCATGAAGCACGCAGGCTCTGTTCTGCTTTCCTGAGATCATTAATTTCTCCAAAAGAGATCTCCCCGGGTGAGACTCATTCACATGCAGATGGCACTATTCCTCGGGAGCCTCTATCGCTCTTTCTCTCTCTTTCCATCAGGCCATTTAGTGCTCCCTTTCTCTCTCTTTTGCTGCGTCGCTCCCTCCTATATTAAGCAAACGGTTAGCTTGGCAGCCTTAGGTGACAGAGCACTCATATTTCAGCATTGGGGAACAGGAGTAATGCAATGTGCTGCTATGGATACATTACATGAGAATTTGTCTCTTTTAAATGGAGCAAAGTCGGGGAGGGCGTCACTTAGTGATACGGGCATTCATCTATTTAGATCATTTCTCTTTTCTGTCCTTTATTATTCTCCAACCAAAAACCTCTTCCTTTTCTTCCTCGCTCTTGAAACACGGCTCAATTGCTGCCGTCTGTGTTATGATATGTGATGTTGGCGCACGTTACAGATGTCATGCCACCAGGGAAGAGCCTGTTTATGTTGGATTTCAGAGCAAATGTTCCCATGTTTCCCAACAGAGATCACCGCGTTCTGCACTTCACTGCTGTCATCCCCGTTGCACTCTCATTCTCCTGCTGTACGGTAATGTTATTGGAGTTAAAGGGCTCTGTGAAACCGAAACCGAAACTGCTGCTTCTGCTGTCTGACAGCAACTCCTGCGTTGGTGTGCGCCACAGTGGTAATTAGCAATTAGTGACCCGTTACTGCATGCATTTGTGCAGTAACCCAGAGGCGTTATCAGCAATCCCCCTCCTTTCCCCAGTTCATATCTAACCTGATAGACTTTGATGACACGCTTTGAAGACCTGATCAAAGACGAGAGCCTTTGATGAGAGTGATGTTTGCTGTTGGTGAGGAGGTAAGGAGGAATACCAATCGTCTTTTTCTGAGAGAGGCGGACAGAGAGAATGAGAGACATGCAGGCAGTGAGGGGAAGAGAGACCACTACATTCAAAACAAGTGAATGTCAATCTTTTGAACTCTATTGAAATATTCTACACAGTGTATCAGCATCAAAATGTGCAGTTTATTATCCATGTTAAAGATCTGAACCTCAGATATGATAATCGAGCCTTCTATGTTGCTTCATATTCTGGGTAAAAATTCTTTTTACTGCCAATTTGCATCACTGCATTACAAAAATATATGTCTTAAAATACCCGAATGTAAGAGGCAGAAATCATTTATTCTTAAACAACACCTTAAAAATATTTAGAAATTCTAAATTTAAGTGAATATGCTCTCACTGTTAGAATGTTAACATTTGATAATTAGCACATAATATAAAATACTATACAGCTATAAATGTACCCACTGATTCATTTAGTAAGTGTTAAGACATTTTACTCAAAACCACAAAAGTCAACCTCATGGTTGCACTAGAAGAAAAGTAAGGAGACCACCAAAAGATTTGTGGTCTGGGAACCACGAATGTCTGTACCAGATTTTGTGTCAATCCATCCAGTAGATTTTGAGATATTATATAAGACAAAATATAACCTTTGACCTGTTGGCGCTAGAGAAGATTTAGGGGATCACCAGTCATTAGGATTTATCTTACTGAGATGTATTACAGTCCTTGCAGCAGATATTTTTCAGTCTGGACAGAAGTAGAAGACCATCCATAAAGCCCAAATAAAATGCCTGTGAAAAACAGAAAAAATTATTATGCGTATCCCGAATCTATAAAGACAATATTTAACTTATAACAATCCACGCTCAAAGTTTTTCAGCTGACAGCCTATTTGTGTACTTTTTGGCAAGTCTTAATCATCCAAAGCTATGTGGCTTTGGCTACTGTTCACACTGTGCACACAACAACCACCTGGATTCCTTTTAATACCTTAGAAATGCAAGAATCTTATAATTACGGGCTCATTATGTGAGTCTTCTTCCTCTTTTTAATGTCAAATAAACATCTTATATCCTGCCACCACTGCACAGACTAACTGTAACTTAGTGTGTGTACATTTTTGTGTGTGTGCGACGTCTGCATGTCTCCATTTGAATGTGTTACACCTCTGAAAGAATGCTGGTGTGTCACATGTGGCATACTGTGCAATTTGTATGGGGAGGTGGGGCAAATGTTGCTGCAAAAATTCAGATGCCATTTTTATCTTTTGAGAGTGTTTTATTTGTTAATATCTGATGAGATTCATATTCAATTATTAATCTGTAGCATATGTAGTGTGTAAAAGAATGTCGTGTTTTTTGTCTGTCTGTCTATTAAAAGAAATGCTCACTCCAAACATTTCAGTGTAATGCCATGATCGTCGTGAAGGGAACCTGCATTTTCAGAGAGAGGAGGACATGCTTGTAAAAAGAGAAGTATGGAGACGAACAGAATGAAGATGGACACAGACAGGAAATAGGTCTGAGAGGTGGAGGAAGAGAAAAAAAAGCAGAGTGACGTGAGGTGAAACGGGTGGAAAACAATTTATGTCAAGACACGGCAAAACAACGGTAGCGCAGCGTCTCTCTGGCTGTCACATGGCCTCGTATCTGATTTCTATTTGTTATTGTTGTGCTTCCTCTACCCTTTATACTTTGCCTGTTACGTTTGATGCACTGGTGTCCTCGTGTGCCAGGTGAGAAAAAGAAAAAAAAAAAAAAAAGCACAGGACTGAACTCGGCATCTGTATTCAGGTGCACTAATGGAATCACTGAGGCTAAAATGGCAGGAGGTGAAAGGTGAGTGCACAGAGAACAGCAGACAGCTCCACACCACTGCTGCTGCTGTCGCTCTGCCAAACCACTCGACTGTGATGGTATGGGAAGTGTGTGTGTGGTTTAGTGTGCATGTGTAAGTGTATATGTGTGTGTATGTGTGTGTGTGTGTGTGTGAGAATGAAGCAGGGAAGGTGAATGAGTGAGAGGTTTTTGTGTATGGTTATGGAAGGACTTAAGCGATCAATTCTTTTTGTTCACAGGCATTCTTCTTCTCGTTATTTATTCTCTGCTGCGGGTTCTGAAAGATTTGCTATTAGGAATGTGTTTTAGGAGTAACAAACAAAATAGCTATTGATTTTTATGAATATACTAGAAGGCTCTTCTGACAATTCTCAATATAGTTAGACTCTACTGAAGATGTGGTACAGCAAGTGCAGAGAAACAAGTTCAGGGCAATAATTTGATATAATAATGAGTCATTGATTTCTCTGCAATGAAAAGGTTTGAAAAGGTTTGCATAAGGCATTTGTGAAGAAAACCCAACAACAACGACATGATAAAATGGTTAAACACACACACAGCACACAATCCTCGAAATCCTTCAAGAGATGCACGCATCAAACATAAATAAAATCAAACGAGAGTAAATGGTGCAAAACTACAAGTTAGTTCGATGTTCTTGGTCTAAGATTTTTCCAAGTCTATGTACCAACAAGCCATGTTTCGCCAAAGCTGAAGTGGGATTGAAAGGTATTTTCCAAAGTTTGTCATTTCAAGACAAAAATCCATCTTTTCGTCTCTCTAAACAGTGTTTCTGCACAGAGCTGAGGTGGAGGGAGACATCCTGCTGCTGAGACAAAAAAACAGTGACAAAAGCCTCCTCATGAGCTCATCATATGAACCAAAAAGGTATCACACTAAACCAAAAGGTATCCACAGGAATTTAATGTAAATGAAGAAAATTGTGTTTACATGAAGTTTTTTCCCACCAAAATGCATTTTTTTTGTATTGGTCCGGTCATATAAATATGTTGAGTGCAGTCATTTTCACATAAAGTCTTTGCAAAACCATTTTTCGAAACATTGCAGTGTTTATATTTATGTTTTCTTGCAAGCAGTCTTATAAGTGTTTGCCTTATTTGGTGATAACCAGTGTTGGGAAGGCTACTTTAGATGTCATAGGTTACTAGTTAGTTACTAGTTACTCTGTCTAATGCACTAAGTAATGATGCTAACGTTATTGAAGAGATATAACTTACATTTGTAACAAACAGATTATTATACTCATTTATACTTTTAGATTTGGTATCTTGTACAAAATATTTACATGTGTTAATGTTCAAAAAACATCATTTTTCATTCTGTCGATTGCTGGAATTCTTTTTCCAGCCTCTGTTTACAATGTGCCGTTTTAGTTGAAAAAGTCATATTTTGTGTTTCTGTCTCTTCTCAGCAATTACACCGACTCTGTGCTCTTTATGTAGAACCATGGGATTACACTGTGGAGGGGCTCAGTGGTGATGGCTCAGCCTCTCCACATCACTGAAGGCTTTCCTAGAGACGAGGGCTGCCACTGAGCCTGGAACAGCATTACAGAAAGGGTTCAAACACTAAATTAGACTGCGTTTCAGGAAATAAAATGGCAACTGACACACACACACAAACACACAGACGTGGTAGGGATATTTGAATACCTCACAACATGGTTATCAACTCTTTCAAAGCCTAGACCCTATCTGCAGGTTCATAGGTAGCTTCAAGCCCTCGTTCTCCTCCTAAAGGTGCAGATGTGGTCTGTCATTGGTCTGGACGTTAGAGAGGAATGAGGAGTTGAATAGGGAACAGTGTGTTCAGTCTTTGAGGGCAAAGGGGACAGCTCTCACACTATTGTATTTTTAATGAACATCAAGCAATATGACATAACACAAAAACACAATCACATTTTATTCACAGGACACAGGTTTAGCACTGGCCATTCATCAGTTGTTGTTTAAAATATGCCAGTGGCTTGTAGCTTTGCTTTACTCACCTGCAAAATAAATAAATAATAAAAAAAACTGAAGTCATCAATTAATTTACAACCTCATGATATTAGGGCATTCTTCTGAAGTATTTAGCTGCTAAGTGTTTTAACTTAACCAAAAGTAGTCCCAGTATTTTTGACTACTACTTCTGCTATTCTTGTAAAAAGACACTATGACGCTTGTTGCAGGTAGTGATGTGCTGAACTGCACACAGGAAACAGTTGATGGTAAAAGCTACAAAGAGAACATAAAAGTTTTGATAAATATTCCCTATCATGGAGGAAGAAATGGATTGCTAAGAACACATTAGCATGAATAAACAACATAAATAAAGATGGCTGACACGTCTCCATTTCCAGTCTTAGAGTACTGGGCAGACGTCCACTCAATGATGATGAACTCAGATTTGTCCCAATGGCTTTGCTGACCGGCACTGTCTGGAACTATGCCAACACACAGGAATCGTGTTTCATTAACTGTAATTTAATATAACATATTTCTTTCTCAGCTGCTGTAACTGATACATTTACATTTATTTTGTAACTTGCAACACCTCGTCCAATGACATGTGACTAGGTACTATGCAACAATGCCCTTTTTTGTTTTTTTTTGGCCTCTGCCAGTTGTTGATCCACAGTATAGCTTAAGACTAAGAGCAGAATGTAAGTCATTTTTACAGTATAATACAGTACAGTACAAACGATTGAGGACCCTCTAAAGATAAGGCCCAACAGGGTTTATTAGTGGTTAAAACACCACAGGGGACCTGTGTGATTGTATTTTTGCATAATCTTTTACTGTGTAACTTATTGAACTGGTCCTCTCTGGGCCAGTTTGTTTCTTAATTGCTGTGTGATTTTTTATAAATTAAGACATATTAAAATTATAATTTTTAGAATTATTACTTATAAAGTTCAAGGATAAGTTGTAGAAGATGTGAAGATTTTACACATGACATTTGATATCACTTCTCAAACTCCCTCTTGGGAGCCAGGTTAGATATTTTTCTTTCTTCTTTTTCTTCCTCCTCCTCTCTCTCTTTTTTTTGGTACAAGACCTCATTTAAATTCCCAATTTCCAGCTAGTACTTAAAATTTAACAAAAGTCCATATCAAAGTCTTTCTTGGTTGCACCTATAAGTCATTCACTTCTAAAAAAATTATAGAATACTTTCTGAAACACATCCTGAAAAAAAAAAACACAGAGCAGCCACTAAAATTAATCCTTGTATTCTCAAGCCAAAATACAAAATTAGCCAATTACCTAAGACTGAGCAAGAGGTGATGGAGGCAGCCTATTGAGTGGCTGCACAAAAATTTGTGGAATTGCAGGAAGCAGCCCTGGCATCAAGTGAAACACAGGTCAGCAGCTGTCTTGTAACAGTGGGGTCGGAGTACAGAAAATGAGCAATTTATCTATTTATGTTTGAGCTAGCCCCGCTAGCTTGAATAATAAACAAGGACCCAGTGTTCTGCCACACAGCTAGTGGGGAAGGTAAAGACTTTGTTGAGGCCTGCCAACTATTGTAACCAACAGAACAGAGCAATTATGCTGCAGTGATTTCACTGAGGACTGTTGTGGACTGACTGAGTCTGCTGTAGACAGCAGTGCAGAGGGACTGCCTGTCTATGTTTGTGACAAAGAGGTTTGCAAAAGTGTGATTTTTCTTCAAAGATAAAGTGAGAAAGGAAAAAAAAAACAGTGGAAATGGGTAAAACCGTTCAAATATCACAACAGATTAATAGAAGACAACACATTTTATTCAAAGAAAGAAAGAAAGAAAGAAAGAGAGAAAGAATGCTGTAATAAGTATGATTTTCAATACAATAATGACAGATGATCCCTATTCAAGAACATGTGGTTCATATTGAACCAGATAGCAAGAATGTATGGTGAAAAAAGTGAACAGGCAGCAACCAGCAGGTTCCTCACTGCAACTATATACACGGTTCGATGTTCACTAGAATGCACTCATCAGACAGTCTGACATCAGTGTGTGCTGACCTGTCTAAACTAATTTTTTCTTGCATTTTTGTCAATAGACAGCGATGTTTCAGACGTGCAGAGCTGTCATTGGGATGGATTGTACAAAAAACTTGGTAAAGACATTCATGGTCCCCGGAGGATAATTTCCATCATCTTTGTTGATCCCAAGACTCGTCCTGATGCATCACTAGCAGCTTAAAGTTTCCACTTCTCAAAAACAATATTTCAACTCTTAATTGATGGATTGGTATAAAATTTGGCAAATATATTCATACTCTCCCAAAGGATGAAACCTCACGTCTTTGGTGATACTGC
Organism: Acanthurus leucopareius; assembly: GCA_029814765.1. Taxonomy (NCBI): domain Eukaryota; kingdom Metazoa; phylum Chordata; class Actinopteri; order Acanthuriformes; family Acanthuridae; genus Acanthurus; species Acanthurus leucopareius. Next base: position 7,304,303 of record JAQMCX010000058.1, on the reverse strand, counting down.
AATGTCACTTATAGCACCAAAAGTAGGTCAGTAGCTATCTAGTGAAATATATCAAGCTGGCACAAAATGATTAAGACCTTTGTGGTACCCAGACAATGGATCCTACTGACTTGATTGATTAACTTTATTATTCCAAGGGGAAATTGAATTGCAGTGTGGGTGCACAATTTAACAATAATAAGAAGAAAGACAACAAAAGTCTCTACAGCTGTTGGATAAAATTGATATTCAGAGGACAAGTGTTTGTCCCCCTCTGAATTAATTCCTCATAAATTTGATGATACAAAACTTTAGTTTGTGAACAGCCTGTCTGATTATTTGACTTCTCATGCTTGTTACCCCACCAAAGCTAATTTTAAAAATTGTAATCTAAGAACTCAGTGATTAACTAGTAAAATACAATGTTATTAGTGCAGAATGTACAGATGGCCAGGAAAAAAATAAAGCCGAAATTGCAATTAGCTAGTGTTTCTTTCAGCAATATTGCTAAATTAGCATAGAATAAAATTACTCACAGTATTTTGAAATGTTTTAAATGTGAAAAATTTTCCAGGTATACTAAGAGTGATGTACAACAAGCTTTTTTTCTATGTGGTTAGAGGACAGTGTACTTACCCGTAACCCCCAACAGCCCCAGGATTTCATTCCAAGCTATTTCCTTTTTAAGGATCTCCTTATACAAATGGTGTTCTTGATCATACAAGATATAACACTTCTTGACGTAGTACCTAAGTGTTTTTGTCAAAGCTGATTGCTGACTGGAGGGAAAAATGAGTAGTCAGGGCCATCTAAAACAATTCTGACCAATTTTTATGATTCTGAGAATGGAGCAACTGATGGTGGTTTGCTCATTCATATCACCTCCATTTAGAGAGCAATGTGAGAGGTTCATAAGCATCAGTTCTGTGTTCCTCTACACTGCTGGAAATTACATATAAGAAGTCCAGTTTCATTATTACATTTACTTCGCTGATGCTTTCATTCAACGCAACTTACAATACGTGCTTTCAACCATGTGGACAGAACGAAAAAATAGCCTGAGTCATGCAGCTTCACCAAAGTTCAGCTGAACTGCTTTGAGTGCTACAAATGGAGAGAATAAGAGACAGACAGAAAATCTTTTTTGTATTAATGTACCAAGTTAAGGGTCATTGTTATCCTGCACATTTGTCTGTGAATTAAGCATTTCTCAGTTATTGGTTCAACTTCATTCCCCTTTACTATGTATGACCACTCGAGATTTTTTTAAAGCAACAACTGACTCTGATCAGCATGTCACACATGCAGCACAAACCTGTCACCCACTCCGATCCCAAATAGTGATAGGTATGATGACAGCCTTAGCTTCACATTCAAATGTCATAAAATGCAGGGAGGACACAGAAGGAGGATTAATTGCTTCCCTTTTCTCTGCAGTTTGACTTGCAAATGAAACTTCATTGAAAAAATTCCTTTGGTTGTTGCTGTAAAGACTAAACAAAAACAAAAACAAATAACAAAATAGTACAGGGACCCTCCAAAAATACAATTTATTTATGGTCAACGCAGAAAAACAAATTGTATTTTAAAATATATATATAAAAAAACCTAAAATATATTCAATACATTTGTTGTTCCACAAGGATACACGCAATATGTTTGGGGAGAAAAACTGAATGCAAACTTGTTTGTGGCAAAACTGCCTTTAGAGGTTCCCTGTGGAGAGCATCTTAGTCTTTCTAACCACTCCCTGTGGTGTGCTTCCACCCCACTCAGACATATCAACCACACATACACACTCATACACAGGAAACAAGAAATACTGCATAAATGACCCCCACTCAGACACACGGGCACAGGCAAATGCACACTTATTCACACAGATCAACTCTGAAAGGGCAAAGCAGTAGTTTAAACTGCATCTGTAATATGTTCATAAATTAAGTATATTGCAGTAAAACATATCAGACAGTTTGAGCTTATCTTGTTGTCAGATTTACTCTACACAATTATCATCGCCCAAAAAATGTAAAATATTTAGATTATTGCAATATCTTTCTCTTATTGTTTGTCTTGTATGATGGATAGCTTTGGCAAATATTTACAAATGTAAGCAGGAACAAACAGTTTGTGTGTAAGTCAGTCACAGGTTGACGAGTAACCAGCACTCTGTTTTTCAGTACCTGCGTTTTAAACTCTGGCCTCTGAACGGTTCTAAAGGGCATCATGTCCTTTGCTAAAAAAGTAGTCAAATGATTCAGTGACGGCCTCATCCTCACCTGCATGGACTGCTTCTCCTCTCTTGTCCACTGACTCAAACAACTCTCTCTTGCTTCTTTTATGCTAAAAAAAAAAAAAAAAACAGGAGAAGGTAAAATACTGTCAGGTTTAAATCCATTCAACTAAGCTTAAATAAAAGACCAAACAAAAATGTTCATTTTAACATTCTGTGTTTCAAGGCTGAAAAACATAATGCAGCTTTCTCTTTCTGCTGTGATGAAATCTGCAGATTGTTGGAGGGGAAGCTGAGTGAACTGATTGCTGGTATTGACCCCCTCTTGCCATTTCTGTTGTGCAACATTTTCTGCATTCAGTCTATCAGTCTATTAGTCGTTATTGCCGCTCATTATGACAAAACAAGAGTGGAAAGATGTGGAAGATAATTTTTAAAGGAGCTTGATTTAGACAAGATATGATCATGTTTGTATTTTATGCACAATATCAGTATTTAACTCTTTAAATATTTAGGTTATCGTCAATACCTGTATATTGTATACCTGTATACCTGTATAAACCCCTAAAAACAGGAATAATCAATGCCATCACACACAGCACAGATTTAGTGCCAGCTAATAAACACATTAAAAGCAAGTTTTCAGCCCATTTGAGTAAACTTTAATATCAAGCACAGCAAAGGACTCTCGTCATTTTGGATGCTGCAGTGAATCTCTTTTAAATTTACACGATTTAACAGTAGTTTTACTTACGGGATACAGTTTCTAAGTATTTTTAACTTGCTGTCTTTGGTGTTTTGTAGGCTAAATGAGTCAGCAGAAGATGGTAAAGGAGCTAGCTAAAATGTTAAATGTCCTGTTACCAAGGCTACAGCTGCATGCTCATGTTCCAAACAGAAATGGATAAAATATCAAAGGGCCACTGTGAGTCAGGAAAGGCTGGAACAGCTTTTCTGCCCGAGAGTGAGTGAGAAGGAAATTGGACTTTGGAAAATTGAGAAAGGAAATTGGACATATTGTGAATGACTATGCAGAGTGCAAGCCCTGTCAGATGCCCTACAAATAGAGGACTTATGAATATGCTGCTATCTGACTTGTCCATGTGTACATTGTAAACCAGCGTTGCAATTCAGGTGCATTACACCTTCCTTGTAAAGCTCCTCTTTGCTGGATGAAAAGAAGCAGGTCAGTACAAGGGGGAGACACACGACTGAGCGCATCATCTCTGCTGATGGTGGGAGTGAGCAGTTCAAAGGGCACCGGCCATTTTAAATTGAAGAAAAAACTGGGGAAAACACATGAAAATTTCGCGAGGACAGCAGGCAGGACTGGGACATGGACACATGACACGGGAGCAGATACAAATGAACTGATAGCTAAAAGCAACCACAACTAGAAACTTAGGAAAACTTTAAAGCTGTTTTTCAAAATCTGTTTTTTTTCTGTTTTACATGTTAGAAAATGGCACAATTGACTAATTGTAATTGCACACATACATGGAGTAGGTGAGGCAAGTGGCTGATTATCTCAGATAGTTATTCAGAAAACAAAAATAAATATCTCTACCATATCACATGAGTAAGAAAATTACAAGACAACAGGTTTTGAGTAGCTTCTCTGACCCATCGGATTCTGTGACTTGACAGGAGTTTCAGCTATATTGCCACTGCAAATGTCTCCTATTCTTTATTGCAGGCTTTATTTTAATAGCTACTACTGAAAGTTACAGCTTGGATGCATTATGTATGATTTATCCATAAACTATCCCATTCATGTTTAACTGCTCCAGAATGAACATAAACCTACTGCAGGTCAAAGAGCTTTCTGTTTGAACAACCCAAGTGACTTAGGATGCACAATATTGACATAATAATAATAATAATATAATATACATCTGTCAGTCTTAAATACATAATGGTGTCTTTTCAATTAGACATCTAATTAGTTACTCATTGCGCCATACCATCCACAGTACACTGATGGATAATTTAACATTAACTATTCCTCATAAATAGGAGACAACAGTTGTCTTTTAAATCTATCATTTGAGGTGGCTTTGGCTCAGAAGGTACAGCAGCTCATCAGAGGGTTGATGGTTCGGCCTCTGGCTCCTCCAGTCTGCATTTCAAAGTGTCTTTGGGTGAGAAACACAATCCCAACTTGTTTCTGATGAGCAGGTGGGCACTTTGGACAGATGTGTATATACATATATATATATGCATTTATGTATGTATGTATGTACGTATGTATGTATGTAAATGGGCGAATATTGACAGCTACTATCACTCAGCTACAGCACCATATCAGCTGCCTCTACAGTGGAGACTTTGAACATGGACTACTTCAGCTCAATATCCCCAAGGTCCTTAGGATGCATGAGGAATCCTTCTAGAATTGGGAGTTGAAGATGTTCATAGTTCACATTTGAATTTAGCAGGCCTATCTGTCAGCCTTTCATGCCGTCTGATCCAACTCAATACCAGGTTGTGATTGGTTGACAGCTCTGCTCCTCTCTTCACCTCACCGTCCAATATATACAACTGCAGATCTGATGATACAACCACAAAGTCAGTCCTTTACCTTTAGCCTAAAGTGTTTTGTTATAAGTACATGTTTTATCCTCATGTATGAACAGAGTGTTTTATCTGGCAAATGCATGACCAGCGTAAAGTCAAGAACCAGACCACCACTCTGATTCAGATCAGGCAGGCCAATCCACCAAATCATCCCTGCAGGTTTTTTCAGTGGTAGATGTTGAACTGTCACAGTAAAATCATGTAGTCTAAAGAAGGTATGTTTCCCAGGACACAGCCAACAGAGTCCAAAGAGGCCAGACATTCTGAACTGCTATTTGCAGCTTAGTCACAAGAAACAGTCAAAGAGTCTTGCTTAGTGATTTGCAGACAACCTTCTCATTCACTGGAGAACTTCAATGCACCATAGCTGGGGATTGTGAGTATCTCCATATCTATTCAGTACCCCCCATTCCTGTGCAACCCTGGGGAAGGAAAGAGTCAAGCCCCCCCTCCAGGACTGCTGTTCAAGATTCAGTGCTATGTGTAGGGATGAGCCTGACTATATGCAGTTGGGTGCACATAACCAGGTCCATGTTTGGGTTCCAAGCTGAGCCCCAAAGGTCAGCACCTACCTTTGGGTGACTTTTGGGTGACGCGTGGTGATTCACTGTGTAAGTTCACAGCTTCTTGACTTCTTGTGTCATCTGTTCCAAGTGTGTTCTTTTTATTGCTGTTTTTGTTTTTCTAAGGACATACGAGAAAAATAAAGTACCAAGGAAAATAGAATGTAGTAAAAACAATAAAATCTAATAATATATTCACTTATAGATATTATTTAAACATCACCTATTTACATCATCAATATTTTGTCCGTGAGTTTGGTCTGAAAAAGTTCATCATATGTATATTTTTTGCAGGTAAACCTCCAAAGTTATTGGAATTTTATGCTTGAAAACATTTCTTACCAATATATCTTTTTTTTTCATTAATAAGAGCAAATACTTCATGTTTTGACTGTATATCAAATATCTAAAAAATAAATGCAAACTCCCTCTGTAGCAGAGGAAAACAGACAAAAACAGACTTAATTGTTCCAGTTGTCACAGTGGCCGTGTCTTTGGTTCTTTTGTAATTTTTGGTCCTAAATCCACCCAACTCTCTGTCTGTCTGACCAGTGGAGACAAGCTTCCCCACAGATCCCCACAGAGTATTGCTTTCTCTCACACATACGCATTTCCCTTCTATCTGCCTCACTATCTATGACTGTCATTTTCTTTTCTCTTTCTGACATACACACACACACACATGCACAGACCTGTGTCCCCTGTGGGTCCTGTTTGGAGCGTTACTTTCTATCCCAGTGAGGCACCATTGTGAAGCCGCCGCGCCTGAGGGGAGAGAGGCCAATTTAACCCTCCCTCTATCACTCCTTCTCCCTTTCCCTCTTCCTCTCTCACTGCGTCCCTCTCTCTCCCTCTCTCTTATCCCTGCTGACTTGTTTGTCCCACTGGTGTTTACCTCCTCTTCTCCCTCTGTTTGGCTCAGCGTCCACCCTGACAGTGTAAGGCCATTATTTTTCCTTTCTCACTTGTACCTTCTCGTCTCACCCGGTCCCTCTCTTTTTCTCTCACTCTGCCGCACCCACCTCCTTTTCTCTTTCTCTCTCTCTCTCGGCACCCTAATTGGCACGGCACTTTTTCCCCTGTCATCTCCACTGTTGCTTTGAAAGCTGCAGTCAGCCCAGCAGGAGACAGGAGAATGTGCAAGCCCCCCCTTTGCAACTGACAAAGTCCAAACCAACGTTTTTATCATCATTATTCTAGTCTTTATTTACACTACATGTTACCATGATTATCCATAAAGACACTCATTCATGCCGGGGAATAAACATGCTCTCAAACATGCATACATCCATGCATGCATCCCATGCATGAACACAAACTGTTGCTTCCACTGGGAGACGAAGGAGGCAGAGTACAACATATCATTTTCGTGGAGAGAGAGGAGGAGCACAGACAGACAGAGCATGGTTCTCAAGGAATTCTCCGTGCATCTAAGGTTTAAGGGCGTAAATATTTAAGTGTCTCCTGCAGTTGTGTGTTTGTATGCTATTACCTATCTGCAGGCTGTCCTGAGCGGGGTAATGCTCGTCACTTCTTCAGGGGTGAAATCCTACCACTTTGCACAGCTAAACCATTACAAGGCTTCCTCAGGAGCCCCTATGTTGAAAACTGCAAGCTTTCTTTAGTTATTCATGATATGTTGCATTAGACTCACCGCTGAGGCTTGCTTTATATATCCCCTGTCGCACATCGCTCTAAGTGCGGCATGTACCAAGTTAGAGTCGGACCTTCACTGAGAGACAATGTCTGAGACTCAAATATTCATGATGAAACTAAAGTCTCAAGACTTTTGGCCTCAACAAGGAAGTAACAGCGTCACCCTGGTATTACCCTCTCATGACTATGATTTACTGGAAAGACAGAAAGATCATGATATCAAAGATGGATTTCAGATAAAGAGATACATTCTGAAAAAAAGAAAGAATCTGTAATGGCACAAAAAAAAAAGCGTAAAACCCTTCCTAACAACCCCAAGGTCTCGTTAGTTAATTAGTCTCGTTAGCCGGCTTAAAAGGGGAATCTCCCCAAAGCCTTACGAAGATTTATCAGCAGTAATTGAAAGGTAATTCCAACTCCTGCAGGTTTAGCCCTGCCGATGCCTCCAAAAGTGAAGTTAAAAGGGCCAAGTAGAGGAGAGGCATATCTGGACTGCAGAATATTTTACAACATGGCCATGGAGACTTTGCACCTCCTGTTCTCTTTCTGTCTTCATGTCCTGATCCTTTGTACTTCCTCCTCTCACGCTCAGCATTGCTTATTCCCACACAGCCCATTCTCACCGCTCCCGTTTAGCACCTCCTATCGTTTTCCTCTGTGCTCTCACTGGATTCAGCTTAATAATTCATCTCCTCTCTTGCTAAAGAGAACACAAACCCCTGCAAAGAGAGAGATGACAGAGGACTACCCCTCCAATATCACCTTTCTGCAATGCCACCACAGTCAGGAGCCCCAGGCTTCTCTCTCTCTCTCTCTCTCTCTCTCTCTCTGTTTTTCTCTCCCTGCTTCCACTCAAACCCCCCTTCACTGCTTCCGCTCTTCCAACACCCCCCACCCCACCCCCCAACCTCAGCACACACACATTATTTTCTACCCCCGAGCATCCCCAAGATGCCCCCAGCTGTGAGGAAATGTCAGACGTTTACCACCCACCACCCTCCTCACCGAATATGCACACTCGCTTAAACACACACAAAGCACAAGGGCACACAGTGCACATCCACCTGCCTCACACACACACGCACTAATGCACGCACGCAAGCCCACACCCTCTTTACACACAACACACAACACAACGAAGGAAATCTCATTAGTCAGAGGGTGGTATGGCATTGATTTTTGCTTCGCTCTGGTCTTGGTGGGATCTGGTTTGGCACAGTCTGGCTCATGCTAGAGAACCCACAACAACACCACGGGTTAAGCCGATTACATTTTCGGGGGAGCAGGCAGACCTGAGGGGGAAAAGGATCCAGTTTTGTTCTACTCCTCCCTCTGCTTTTCCCCCACTTTTTTTCTTTCCCCCTTTTTCTCTTTGCTGATTTATTCATATGATCCTGAGGTTTAGCCACCACGGGCTTATGGTTGCATTCATTGACTTGAGTTGGAAATGATTTCAAATTCAGTGGATTACATTTGTGAATATTGAATAAAGAGACAAATGGGGGGAAAAAAAGGGAGGCGGCTCTGAAGGGAAAAAATGGCACGACGGTTCGCTAATGCGGCCTCATGAAAATAGACTTCACAGCAAACCAAACTGATGGCCATAGCCAGGTAAATGAGCGGATATTACCTTGCTGTTGGCAATATTTAAACATATGAATAGCTGGCAAGCCGGCGTGAATTTGATTAGGAGCTTGCCATATCTGTCACTTTCCTGCCCTTTATGTGTTAGCTTTGATCCGGCATCAGGTGTAGTTTGATAGAAATGCTTGGGGTATCAAATTTCCCTCAAAGTCTGGCTGAATAAAGACTACACATCCCTTTTTTTTATTTTCCCAAGAGGCTGCTTCAGTGTAAAATCATAAATGAATAAAAGGTGTGCCTTTTAGATTAAAAACAAACAAAAAAAAGAATTACTGAATATAGCCAAAGTCATTATGTTGCATAGTGTCTGGTCATTTCATGCTTGTGTCCACTGCCAGATGGTGGAATGTGGGCCAGCATATGTGAGTCAAACTGGGAGGGAACAGAGGTCTCTCTGGTGTTGGCAACGTCGTCCCCGTCGATTGAATCCTCATTACCGTCCTCTCATAATTGTGTTATTCCTTTTTTTATCGGATATTCTAATGGCTGCTGTTGCATGTAATTATGTAGCAATTATCTGCTTCCTTGCCTCGAACTGGTGTTCCATCGCTGTAATGCAAAGTCAGATTGTGTCTATTACGCTCCCGCTGGCATGGCAGGTTCACTAAGAGAACTGTGAGACTACTTGACAGAGGACATATTGAATGTTTGCCTAAACTTCTCTAAAAGTCTAAATACCCTCTGGCCTTCCTTTCATTCACTTCATTGGTTCCGTTCCAGCACTGTCCGGCCCACTCTGCGGTACAAACGGATAATTAGTCCGCAATCTCAGAGAGAGGGAATCATTGATATGTATTTTTCTCTCTCTATTTTTCTCCCCTTGAGTCAAGTTGATTCTTTGAAGTTGGGGCATGTATGAAATCACTTGATCTTTATTTCTTTAAGTTCATTACTTATTTTCTAGTTGTGTGCATATCATGCATTTTTAACAAACCCTTTGAGTTGACTTTGTGATGTGTTGTAGCGGGAACATCAAAGGGATCCCTCTCTCTCTGTCTCCCTTTCTCTCTCTGCCTCTCTCTCATTCTTTAGCCTTTTCATCTCCCTTTCCCCCTTTTCATAGTCTGAACTGCACGCTCAAAGGGCTTTTCTTTTTGAGCAGAATTGTGAAAGAAAGCTAGACGTAGGAAAGGTATAGGATTGCCATTATTGTTTTTTTATTTTTTATTTTTTTAACTTTCCATTAAATATTGTTGCAAGCCAGCGATTAGATAGACTTCCATTACTTCAGGGCCCAGGTGTTTCTGTAGACTAAATAAATATTGAATTGTATTTTCCTGGATCTGTGAAACAAGAATAATTAAACTGAATTGGGGCAGCTTTATCTTTAGCATTTCATTAAAACCTGTAGTTATAATTACATTTAAATCTGACAGGTTTATTTCTAGAGATGACTCAAGCTATTTTAATTCCATGTTTCAAATCCAATTCCATTCTTTTCTAAAGCAGCACAACATGCAGGGAAAATAACTGTTTTACATGGAGAGAGATATGCTGCTTTTTTTGTTTTGTCTCATCCCAAGTCATGTGTTTTAATTTTAATTTTTATAGGGAATTGTCTCGAAAATGTATATATTTTTTTTAAGTTAAATAAAATTTCATTGATAAGATGCTCACACCTTATCCTTGAACTTTGGTACAGACATTTATGGTCCCTGAAAAATGGTTCCTAAAAACTTAGTTGGCTTTGAGTTGACTTGACAGCTGCTGGATGAACTGCTATGACTTTGGCAGACACATTCAAGTACCCATCAGGATAATCTGTAAAGACAAACTCTTTATTTAGTGCCATTAAAATTTCAGTTTGTCACATACTTAGATTTATGATCAAATGCTTAAAAAACAAAATGAAAACTAGGCAGATATGTGCTAATTATCAAAATGTTAGCATGGCACTTAAGATGGTAAATATTGTCAGTGTGAGCATGTAGCAAGATGATCAGTGGCATTTACCTGAAAGCACTGCTGTGCTTATGTATGACCTCACGGTGCTGCTAGCGTGGCTGTAGACTTTCAATGCAGTTTACAATGCTGCCCACTCCTGATCCTGGAGAGCTGTGTATTTGCATATTTTCCATCATTAACTACCTTGCCTACAACTGCTTAGCTTGCTGTTTAGAGCAGGAACCACTGACCTAAGACACATGGGAAAATGTTCCCTACACACAAAGGAGGCTCACCAAACATAGAGATACATGGTTTTCACTGCACATAGGCGAAATGACTGTGAACACACTAATAATTAACTAAAGAGACATCTACAGTAATTATGCTTTAGCAAGTACATTGCTCATTTAATTAATCATCCTCTTACTTAATGTTTCTTCTAGAGGGCATTCTGTATGGGCAGCAGCATGGTGTGTATGTCTCTATAAGATACACAAGCAAACATGTCAGTATTATGTCCTCTTAACCTACTGAAACATTTACGTACCTCTCACTTGCACTTGCTCTTGACATATCCGAGAATCACGTCTGTGAAAACATTGACACACACACACACTCCTCCATCTGTGCCCTGCCCTTGCCAGACATCTTGTGGCCTGTAGGGCAGCAGCAGGGTGTGGTCTGCCCTCCAGGCACCAGAGGGGTGCCCTTTCGCCTCAAGGCTCTCAGCAAGCCCAGCTGCGCCATGGATGGTCCCTGCCCCCGGGTACCGAGAAAGTGTGTCGCCTCCCTTTGATTCCTTTTTCACACGCTCGGAGCACTAGCCAGCAAAAAGTTTTCTTGATAACCTCTTGCTGACAAACAGATACAAGCTACTGAGGCTTTTCAGATACCATCTGTGCATGCTTCACTTCACTTCTTCTCTCTGTCACAATAAAGCATTGCAGTTGACATAGACGCAAAAAGTCCTCCAGGGTCCTGTCATGTTGTAATGTTTGCAGAGGTATGTGAAACAATAACTAACCTTTACAGGTTAAAAGAACAGAACAAAGTCCATAGCTTGTTCTTTGAAATAAACATTTATTTTCCTCTTTAAGTTGCTGCATGCATTTTGCACCTTCCTGCTTTTTGCACATACTTGTATGAATAGTGCTTCTTTTCTCAGCTCAACAATTTGCCTCACTCTTGGGTTCCTCTCCCACATAATGTTCAGTGCACCAGCCAAAGCCTGTAATCAACTTAGTGAGCATGTTCCTCAATGCATGCACACTGTGAGAGATGTGAATGTTCAAAATGGAAAGGCTATCTCAGACTTTTTTCTTTTCTTTCGATCTTTTTTTTTCTACTCTTCCACTTTGCTTTCTGTTTTTTTTATTTCTGTTGTTCAATACAAACTCGAAAGGATTCTTGGGGGGGGGGGAGAGGTACAGAGGCACTAAAATCACAGAATAGGGCTGGTTGGTTTGGAAAATTTAAACTATAACAATAGACTCACAGACTAAAATGCTCATTTGTTCAATTGTTTTAGACATTCCTTCAGTGTTATAGCAATGAGAAAGGATGAAGCTTTCGGCAAGTCACGGTGTAAAAATAGCCAGAAGTTGCCTTTATATTGTCGTGCGTCATTGTGGGTGTTTTCTGTGGGAGGTGAGTGAGGGAGTCAGATAGGTATAAAATTAGATTTTTATTGTGCGGAAAGTCTTCAGGGTCAGAATGATAACAACTTATCACAAAATAAAAAATCTTAAAAAAATAGTTCCATTTGCTTCTAAATAAATCTCCTTTTTTTAGTCTTATCATCAAGTAGTAATTCCTTATTTTTAATACCGTGCCTTGAAGTCTCTGCAGTTACAAGTCAGTCAGTCTGTTATAACTCACATTGTAATGTTGACAATGATTTAAAAGTAAAACAGTTCTGACTTTCTTTGCATTGTGTGGTTTAAGTGAGTAGTGACAAAATACAGCACATTCTCTGTGTAAAGCCAATCTGAAGTGCATATTGAGCCACTGGAAAATCAGAGGAGTGCTGAAAGCTGCACGCAGCCTCAGCAGCTGTTGCTATAGAGACTGAGAAGTTGTGGGCAGAAGTTTTTCTCAGATTCCTCACTGGTGTTTTCTTATCAGGTCCTCTGATCAGGTCCTTAGCCTTTTAGCCTTTTGTCCCCCCCCCCTTTGATAACACGGAAATACAAATACACACATGCGCACACACACACACACACACACACACATTCCCTAAGGTTTTGCCTGGGGGAGAAAACTGAAGAAACAGTCAAATTCAAGACATTTAGCAAAAGTGTCACAACAAGCAAAGCAGTGAGTCCAATTAAAAACAGATAATATTATATAATAGAATAAAATATCTTATTTGAAATATTTCATTTGCTTGGGAATAAGAGTGTCAAGCCCCTTCATGTAAACAGATGGATATGGGTCACACTAATTACTCCATGTTTAAATTTACTTATTTTTTTTATTATTCATCAAAGATACAGTAGTTTCTGTCACTTGTGGTAGTTCTAATCAGGCTGGTGTATGATTATATGTTCATTTTTCTAATAAGGTTAGATTTAATTAGCCATTCAATGTTAAATAACAGGGTGAGATGTAAGGATTTACAGCTGACTGAATACATACATCTTAAGCATATATGCTTAAGATAGAGAAACTGTGAAAATGCATAGTGATTTTCTTTGTCTTTTTTGTTTCAACAGAGTGAACAGGAAAACAAACAGCAGTTTCAGCCGACAGACTGCTCATTTGAAACATGAGTTATAAAAATAATACATTACATTACATTAATCATTACAGAAGCAAAATCACAGCTTTAGCTTAACATAGCTTAGGGACACATAAGTGATCAACACTTACACCTTAAAGGATAAACAGCAATTAATTACTCAGTTTATATTTTTAGCTCATTTTACCATGTGACTAATTTCAATATGAACATTATGGTTTAATCCATCTCTTGTGAAATGTTAATCATGCCTGTTCTAATGTTTTTAACCTTATTAGAGAGTTTTGAACGTTTTATAGACCATGCATTTCATGCATTTTTAAACTTGCTATGAACATAAGTGCACCATCTTACTTGCTAATAGCTAACATGTGCACAGTTTGTAGGAGTGTTTAAAGTAAATGAGCTCTACGATGCAAATGAGACAAATTAAAAAATATCGTTATGCCTAGTCTCAACACACCTTTAGACTATTAGAATGTTCACGTGATCATATTCTCCTCCTGTATTTACACTGACAGCACAATTGGACAGAACAGAGCCACGGTCTGATGGGAAATGTTGCCACCGGTGAAGCATTGATCATGGATCTTTAAACTAAGAAGAGCAAACTTGACAGAGAGTCTCTGTGGCTTTATAATCTTTAAATGTATGTATTGATTGTGTATGTTTAACTGCCAACTAAGGGAAATATCCCTTTATTTATTTATCTTTTTTACTATATACTATCATGAGGGAGTAACTTTTTTTGTGGCCAACAAAGCCTAAAAAGAAGTGAATAAAGTAAAAAGAGAGTAAACAACATGAGAGGAAGTGTCAGAGAGGTTTGCAATTACCACAGTGATCTTTTTTTTTTCTATCATAGAGGCTGTAAGCCACTTCAACTTTACAGAATTCCTCCCTTCTGCACCGGATATGAGAGGACATGAAAGCTCCCAAAAAATTGTCAGAAATGTTGAGGTCCATTTTGACTGCCGAATATATCTCCTTTTAGAACTGTAGCTCTGCAAACATCAGTCAAAAGAAAGACTGCGAGCTACAGTGGTGTTGGACTTAAGTAGGGCAGCATGTGCAACTGGGAGTCAATGTGTTCTTAGCCTATCTCACTCTGAAGTATTTGCACTGAGGTGGAATAGAGAGGCACATCTATCAGGAAACACTCAACCAGATCCATAGCTCAAGGCAGCTCAGTCTGAAACCCCCAACACCACCAACACAGCCATATTCCTGCCGACCAAGTGGCAATTACTTGGAAAACATGGGGACTTTTATAAGTTATTATCTGCAAAGCATTTATTCTGTGTTGTTTCATTCCAGTTTCCACACCTTTTTTTTCAAAGAACTATAATGTGAATACTAATACATTAATTGCAACAACAAATCCAAGGAAACTGCTACTTAAAGATGCTGATTGTGTTTTATTTAAAGGATAAAAAAACATGAGCTAATTGAGCTATTCCTGATTGTATAATTACAGTACAGTAATGTACAGCGGATGTAAGAATTAGACATCATCGCCTCTCTGCTTTGCGTTGTTGTAATTTAGCAACAAAGAGAGAAAAGAGAAACAAAGAAGGAAATCCTGTGAGGATTTCTTTGAGGAGAAATGATTTATTTTTTTTCCCTTTTTTACAAATACAAAGCAGATTTAGCTGCCAGTGAAATTGTAATAAAAAAAATGTGGTAAAAATTGAGTGAAGAGTAAGAGAGAGATCATAGTTCTGTGAATATCATACAAAAAAAAAAAAAAAAAAAAAACATATTATAAGTTTTCTTGAATTGAAGAGACATACCAGTGAGAGTGAAGAAAGAGGAAATAGGATTTTGGGGAGGTTCTTCAGAGGCGCTCCGATTTCACACTATCAAATTAAAGTGTCCATATATCTGAGGATGGATGAGTGATATTCCTGCTAGGTGCTAGGTGGTCTGCAATTCCCATGAATAATTTGAGTGTGTCACTGTGGGCGGTCCTTTTAAAGGAGATTGTGTAGGCAGGGGGCCAGGTAATGATAGATATGCCAGGTTTTCCTTTCATCCCCCTCTTCACCTTACCACGGGTTAAAAGAAGGTGTCAGTGAGGGAGACAACCAGAGTCTGGCGTCATAAATTTGTTTAGATCTGGTCAGTGTGTTCTCCAGAGTTTTTTCAGAGTTTAATATTTTATTCAGTATATAGATTTTGGCATTTGGGGTCAGATTAGAGCATTCAGCTGATTCTGAAACACTTTATTGGATATTTACATTCATAATACAGATTTATAAGCCTTGCCGGTGGTGGAAAAAAAAGAAAATAGCCCGAAACATCCACACAGAGAACTCCCACACAGCTTCACACTATCACTTGCTGCCAAGGTGGCAGCTATGGTGACAGGAGCTAAGAGGGGAGCCTGTCATTTGAACAGAGAGGCTGGAGGGAGATGACACAGGGAGCAGGGACTCAATAAATTGTTGTGAGCGATCCAACAGGAAAAATGAAATGAAATGGGGGGGAAATAGGTGTGTAAAAAGGGCAAAGTTGGCTTGCAGAGGAAGAGAAGTGGTCAGTTTTGTTTTAAATCCTGTTTACGCAAACAGACTAGACAGCTTTTACTGTGCATTTATATATGCAGAGATCAATACGTGTGAGCAGATAATGTGTGCAGACCAGTCAGACGTCCATCCCACAGTAACCACGGTCTTTCTCTCCCATCCACTCTGCTCTGTTTCCACCCCCCACCCCCCACCCCCCGCTAAAGGCTGAGAGTTGATGTGTGACTGACAGACAGCCACGGACAGCTTGGTTAGACACACCACACTCCAGGGAGGCCACCATGACTGAGACCGAGCAGAGGGGGCTGGAGGAGAACAGATGAGGGAGGGGTGTGAGGGAGCTGACCAAAGGAGTTTTTAGTGGTTAGGGTTAAGAGTTAGGGTAAAAAAAAAAAAAAAAGAAAAGAAAAGAAAAGACAAAAAAAAAACTAACTAAAAAAGTCAGACGGGAGTGACTCAGAGAGGGCTAAAAAAGAAGAATCCCTAAGAGAGGCAGAAAATAACAGACTGAATAAAGCAAACACTTTCTGAAAGTATGATTAATACCGAAATTTGTTATTTCTCTTTTATTCCTTGCCAAGGTTTGCACATGCCCTGCTCACCTCATCAAGGTCATGATTCTCTTCTCTGTGATGAGCATTGATTCAAAAGTCGGGCAGGGATACAGGCATTTGTACACTGAGCAGAAATAATAGTCGTAGCCTTGATACAGTTGGTGCCCTCTTCTGACAAAATGATTAAGGCCAATTCAACATTGGTCAGGACACTATTCAATACTCACTGTTAAATCTTCGAGGCAACAATCTCTTTCTTTGAAAGGAATCCATAATTCAAAACATCTAACAGTTTGGTATCAAAAGACTGCAGTTGTATTCAAGTGAATGTCTGTTTCGAACGGCTCTGTCTGTCTTTGAGCTTGTTTTCTATGTATATGTTTGTAAAGATGCAGGATTTTTTTTGTGTTTATGAATTTCTTTGTGAATCGAAATGTTAATTTGTGCTTGCTAGATTTTGTTTAAAATTGAAGTGAATCTTTTTCTTTCCTTTTCTTTTTTAAAGAGAATTGCTTGAGAAGCTCAACAAGAAAGACTAAACTGACCTGCTGGACATATTTATGACTCACACTCACCCCTGCGATGCCTCTGAAGAGCTAACCCTCAAGGTGTTAGCTGTGATGCTAACTGGCTCCATGAACTAGACAGACCCAAGAGAGGAGCAACTTCAGTCACAGTAGCTTTAGTGTTTGAAGGAAAGATGAGAATTATTAAATACAATATACAGGGTGGCTCACTGCAAATATTTCAATTACCAGGAATGCTTTGGAAACTTGACTGTTTTATTCACATAAAATCAGGATTCTAAAAAGTCCAAAAAGTTGTAGTTTTATGGTGGGTTATTTGCAAGACTCATTTTTCTGAGTACCAGACTCGCTGCTTCCCCTTGTTTCAACTCGCGGTGCTTGATTGAGTTAACTAGCTGCCTGCAATAGCCTTTACCTGTCAGATAAAAGAGTGGAGTAGATCTTTTAATCCAGCTCGGGCAGAAAAACATTGACTTTTCTTTTAGACAAATCAGCATCGAAATATTTTGGTATATTTTCCTTAGTGAGAGAGAAAATGTGACTCTCTTTAAAATCAATATAATTTCATTCCAAATAGAAAACATTAATTCCCAAAGCTGAGATACTAAAATATGTATCTTTTTTGTATTGTTTTGATT
Organism: Acanthurus leucopareius; assembly: GCA_029814765.1. Classification (NCBI taxonomy): domain Eukaryota; kingdom Metazoa; phylum Chordata; class Actinopteri; order Acanthuriformes; family Acanthuridae; genus Acanthurus; species Acanthurus leucopareius. The sequence continues at coordinate 7,286,777 of JAQMCX010000058.1, read as the reverse complement.
GTTTTGGAGAAATTGGAATAAATCAGGCTGAGGCAGGATCCTACAGATAGCATAGCAGTTAGAATTAATCACAAGATGTTGTAGCAACACAACATTAATGATACTCAAACTAAGGTAGTCTATTTTATTGGCCTTTTTTAAGCGATGCCTGGCATGATGTGTGCATGTGTTTGTAAATAGGATGATAACCATGATATTTTATGAACAGAACTACCCTAGTTATTTTGTGCATTTATATTCACGAAACCCACAACCATTATCTGTCCAACAGTACACATAATTTTGATTCATACCTCAAGATATCCCTCTGAACATCATTTTCCATGTCTCTGAACTGTAAATCACCTTCAGAAACGTGTCATTTTTTGCAGCCAGTGTCATACCTTGGCCTCTAATCAAATTTCTTCCTCTCCTTTTCTCCCTTGCACTCCTTCATCTCCTTATCAAAGACCCAGCCTTTTTTTAATCCAACATGCCTCTATGGTCACATTCAGTCATGAGTGTCCTGGAAATCCACCCCATCTCCTCTTCAAATCCATGCAAATCACAACATCTAAGAGCAGCAGAGCTTTCTTTGACACAGAATTATGCACATGTGGGGATTGGACAAGTAAAAGGGGGGGGGGGTGGCATGTACACCCCTCCACTTCTCTCTCATCCTCAGCTATGTTTATGTCATGCTTCTCTTCAAAAGATCTCACAGGTTCTTTTAAGTTGGTTCAATTTGGCTCCGTTTGGCAATGCTAAGCAAGCTAGAGACAGTGAGGGGGAAAAAAGTCCCAGGCATTTTGGAAAGATAAAATATTGTGTCTGTGATCCGCGGGTTGGCTAAGTGCTGCGGTTTAGAAAGTAGCTGGGGGGGGTGTAGCTGAGGAGGGGTGGTGGTGGTGGCGGTGGTGGTGGCAGGGGTTGTTCGACAGTTAAATCTGGGTGCAGAGAGGATGAAGGATAAGTGTAGGGTGACTAGAGCGGATTGACATTACACACGCATATTGCATGAATGGGAGCGCATGCACACACACACACACACACACACAGGCTTTGGTTTGGAGTAAAGGGCCGAGGTCACATCTGGGTTTGAGGTAATCTCTTTCTAAAGTAATACCAATATGCATTATATTTTTTTTTTCAGAGTTTATGTTGTGATTGCTGACATTTCTGACACTGAGGTGGCAACGCGATTATCTGACATGAAAGATGCCTATGAAACCCCCGCATGGTAACTCTGCAGCATGACTCAATGAGGCACTGTTGCTTTAAATATGCCACCAAATGACTCCTGTCAGTTTTGTTTGCAATTTGAGGGATGAATTCACCAAAAAAGAAGTTTTGTGTCCCTTCAGTCAATAACTAACTAACCAGTTACTTGAACGTCAGTCATGTGCTCCTTATGTTTTTGCCCCATCCATCATTTTTCTTGTTTGCCTCTGAGAAGAATATCCTGAAAAGTGATTGATGGATGAGCAGGAAACTTTGTTCCTAAAAAACAGCAAAACTTCTCAGCAGATAAAGAGACAAAGTCCTCAGTATCAGCCCGATCAAATTACACTTTGATTATTCATGTTAAGAGTTGATTGATGACAAGCTCCTTTTTTAAATGTACCATTATATTTAACCAATGATTAAACAGCCACACAACTGGCCCAAAGCCCCAGACCGCAGGGGGCCACCAAAAACCAAAGGTGCAATGTATGGCAGCAGGAGATTATTGTGACTTTGGAAATATGGGAATATAATACAGGTCCTGCTTTATTACCTGACTTTAAAAGCCCTGTTTCTTGTTGTGTTTTCTCAACAAATCATAAAAGGCAAAGGTTGTTTTCTGGAGTCTCAATATCTGACGTTGTTTTCTCATGTTTTTTTACAGCCTCTGTTGGAAGGATGAGCAGAACCTACAGCTTCACAGCCAGATGCCAGCAAATCCTTCACTCTGGACCCTTAATTTAATTTAATCAGAATATTACAGATGACATGTTACCTCTTTTCTCCCTTTTAATCTGAACAAGTATTAAGTTGCTGTTGAGCTTAAGTCTTCAGTCTCGACAATCAGAGGGACATTTCAGCCTTCACACATTCTTTACTCTTTACTGAACACTCCTTTTATTGGTGCCAGCAGGATCAGCTGTGTTTTTTCTCAAGTCTGTCATTGAACTTTCACCTGTGAAACTCTCATTGTTGCTTTCACAATGAACTCTTTCTGTGTTGTGACATACAGCAACTAAATATCATCAAGAAAGCAGCTACAGACCCTACAGGTCACTTAAAGCTTTTTTCTAATTATGGAAGTTATTTAGTAAAAATGCAAACAAATGAGTAACATCAGTTCCTCAGTGTTTTCTTTAAAGGCGTTGTTTGGCACCTTTGAAAACAATTATTAGTCTCACTGTCTCTACTGCAAAGTTTAAACTGTTAACACACTCTAGGAAATGTATTTTCATGAAACAGAGAAGACAAACTACATGAAAGAAAAAGAAATGTGTACTGTGAGTAACCACAACCTTTTTTTAGAGCTGCTTGACATAAATTATACAAACATATTGTTTGTACTTGAAAGTGAACAGAATAAACTAGTTTTTGGTGTTTGTAGCGTTGAAATAAATAAATAAATAAGAATGTAACTGCAACATATCTTTTCACAAACTGTCTGCCTGTTGCTTTTTATAACCCCCACGACTTACTGTTGACAGTTCTTAGTGAAACTACTTTCTACTGAAGATACAGTTACTAAAAAAGAGTCAGACATCAGGGTCCGTGGATTATACAGAATAAAACCAGGACAAATCCAACTGAAACTTTTTTACATGGATGAATATCACTTTAAAGTAGAGGGAAGATGTTAATAGATTGCATAGCTCATATTCTTGTTACACCCAAATCAAAAGAAAAAAACAAGGATATAATACAAAGGAGAGGTTCATAAATACCTGCAGCCCTAGCATTACATCTATGAAAGCAGATGAGCAAAATGTTGTCTTACTAAATTTACTAAATAACTCCTGTTAAGCCCTGGAGAGTTTAACTTTAACATCCCAGACTTGATTTATCTGTGATATCACAGCTCTGGTTATAGACACACTCGTACGCACACGCTCACCAATACCCCTCACCTTTACCACACACACCTGCAGCCTCACAGCCTCATCATGCACTCACATAGCTAGACAAATTCATGCACACACACATGGACACACACTAACAACGTGCGCACACACACACACACCCACACTCACACACACATGCTTGCAGCGCTCATATCTGCAGAGAGCCAGATAGGTGCTGTGTGTCCTCTGAACATCCTGATCTCATCTCCCGGCAACGTGATTGACAGCTCCGACAGCTGGGCTCCATCCACTCTGCAGACATGTGGACAACCACACACATACACACACACACACACACGGGCAGCAGAGAAAAGATGAAGGGGTGGGAGAAAGGGGAGGAATCACGGGCCGAAGGGAGGCTGAAGGAGAGAGGAGGAGAAGCAGGTATTTCATAGACTGATGAAGAGATACCGTTCGATAGAGATTGACTGATAAATGCGGACTTAAACACAAAGGTGGATGCAAAAAACATTAGAAAAATAAACGTGATGGGAAATGGTCAGAGTCAGGGGAGTCGAGAGCCTGAGTGAGCAATATTGTGCAGCCATATGAAAACATAATTATCCCCTTGACACGAACGCAGCGGTGACACACGTGCATATTTAAACACACATTCGCTCTGATATACACTTTAAAGAGCCATGAAAGGGCAATTATTGGGACACGCACTGTGGAGGCCTGAAGCACAGGGTGGAGTGCCTGTGGGGAATGCTGCAGGGGTGGGGTATACCCAGCCAGGTGGTGGTGTTTTTGTCACACACTAACAGACACACAGCAAGTACTCATCAGCGGACGAGGAGCAGCTAGCTGGCCCGTCTGCTCATATTCATGTGTCAGTTAGTAATCACGCAGCGTGGCCTTGTTTTCCCTGACTGCTCAGGCTTGTCAGAAACACTCAGGGTAACATGCATCACTCACTTCCCTGACATCCATCTTTGCGTGTGTGGGGTGCATGAGAGCGTGTGTGGTCAACAAGTATATGTGTGTATGACCTATCTCCATCTCCGCCTCGGGAATGACAGCCAGCCCATCATTAACCTCTCTGCAAGATTCCATGACATGTCTGCTTCCTGCGGCGGCCATTTTCTCTCCACCCGTGAGCCGCGGCCTATATATAAACCATGATGAGGACAAGAGATAAGGGGCTGGAGATAGAGGACAGGTCGCTTACTGCACAGCAGCTTTGCAAATTGCCCTTTAGAGCGTGTCAATGAATAAAACAGCTTCAAAGTGGAGTAAAAAAGGCCATTGAGAATAAGACCTTATGAGATTGATGTATTGAGTGATGTGCTGCTCAAAGCTACAGACAGATATTGTCACTTGACAAAAAAGCAATGAGTTGAACTCAGTGCTCCCTCTGTGAGAGGATTCCTGGGCTAAGACCATCGACTTGTAGCTGGATATAGTGTGGAGGCTGTGATAAGACTCAAACACAGCAGGAGGGCCTAATCCAAACCACCTAACTTCTCAGATGCTGAGCTGCACAACACCATGGAGATGATTAAGCACGATTGCTGAAAGATAAATGTTTTCGCAAGAGATTACTCCCTGCTGGTGCATAGCAGAGAAGTTTGCTAGCTGGCTTAAAGAGCTCCTAAAATATATGATCTGTGAATGAGATCAGGCATCCTCACGTGCAAGGGTTTGCCATAATTGAAATGATTGCCGACGGAGTACAGTGTGAGAGAGAGAGGAGTGAACTCGGAGGCATGAAAATGTCACCGTGGGTCTTTGAACATCCAACAAGAATCTTTATCCCTTTTTATCCTGCGCTCAAATCTGTTGTTTTTCAAATCTAATCTAAAAAATGTCCTATGTTGTCTTTCAGTTTAGACTCTGTGGTTTTTGTGCCAAACTAGATTAAGGGCAGAAACAAATAATGTGCCAGACAAGGATGTTTCTTTTTTCTCTCTCCATGTACTGGGGAGACATGTCTACGTACACTGAAATATAGCAGAGGCCCATCACACTTCATTTCCTCCCAGACTCTGTCTTGTGCACTGCTGTTTCTGTTGCTGAATCAACATCACGGCGGCCTGAGATAACACAGTGCAGTGTCAAGATTATGTCCTCAAGTGTAATTTTACAGAGCCTGCCCGCTGCACTGACCAAGCGCGGCTGCTAAGCTGCAGAAATGTGTGCGCGTGTGTGTGTGTCTGCATGTTTGTGTATCTCTCGATTTTGGGGCCGCAGCTTTATTATAGCAGCAGTACTCTTCATAACCTCTCAGTCGAATCAGGCAATGCGATTGTCATAACATATTCCACAACGGAAAGAAAACTCAGAAATGGTGCAAATGCAAATAAATACAAGCTGCAGGGAAGGTTGTGGTAGAGAGAGTAAAATGATGTTATACGAATCTGTACAAATAAGCATTAAAGGGAAATGGTGGGGAGACGCAGAAAGTGGAAGGTATGTTAACACTTAGCAAGGCTCAAGCAAGAAATGACTGTGCATGCTTGTCAGGGACCAAGAACGAAAGGGCAAAAGGACAAATGTGTGTAAAGAAAAAATGCTTTCAATGGATGAATTTATTAACAAAAGCAAAGGGATCCTGATCTTACACAAGAAACTAGCAAATGAAGCTATACAAATATGGCCAAAATAAAAAAAAGGTTAATAGTACAGACCGTACAAAAAACTAATAATTAGGATAATAAGGAAACTAATAATTTAAACCTAACACAACAAAACTGAACCAACCCACCTTAGTAATGACAGTTTTATGTTCACACATGAAGCGTCCTAAAACACAAAACACGAGGGAAACCTGACAGTATTACAGAAAATATTGACAGTGTGACAAGCTTAAACTACACAAAAAAATAATAATAGCAAAGCCAGAGAAAAACAAGATTTCTGAAACTTCTAAATTTAAATCTTTCAAATCATCATTTCCTGTTTGCATCTTATGGTGGCACTGAAGTGCAAATAACAGCAACTCATAAAACGTGGAGGGGTTTTTTTTTTTTTTTTTGTGATTTGCTGTTGTCACTGTGATTTGTTGTTGTTATTTTCACTTCAGGTCCACCATATATTCTACTGCCTGTGGGCTGCACTAAACAGGCCCACCTTTCCAGGCTTCAGGCCTTTAGCCACAGGAGCTAAGTAAGAACTCAAAGACGTTATTTTACTTAAATCGCCATGTGACAGAGTGTTAGCTAAATTGTGTACTATTAAGTTAGAAAACAAACTGTCATAAACTTAATAAACTGTTATATGCAAACTCAAAAAATATGTGTAGCATCATTATTTGAAATACAAAGAAACGCTCACACTGGTGGGCAGCAGTTGATGCAGCCGCCACAAGCTATAACACACACTTTCTTTCAAAAATAGCAAACAGTGATTGTGGAGGCTGTTCAGAGAAGCAGATCTGCACCTTCCAGCCATCCTGCTGCCCAAGATGAGAGATCTGTGTGAGTGGACAGTGGACAGTCAGAGTACGTCTTAGTGAGCTTCACGCACGTGTGTGTGCATCTGTCAGTGTGGGTTTTTGTGTGTGGTGCATATATTTGTGTTTGCCTCCATGTGAGCCCTAAATGCCACATCCTCGGACTTAATAGGCCCCCATTAAGAAATTATCTCTGGTGCTTTTGTGCCTTTCCACAGAAAAACCTAACTACCAATTAAGTGGTTGTGTGCCTAGATGGCCCATTTGCTTGGCTGTTGGTAATTATGGGTTTTCTCAGTGTTTCTCTCCTCTCAAGTCGGCCCTTCTCCTTTTGATTAGGCTTCTCCAGAGTGTTACAATCCACAAACTCTGTCACTCTCCCCGAAATTAGCTGTCATTCCAACCATATGCATTTTTCATCGTGCCCCCAGAGAACGAAACCACAGCTCAACCACAGAGCTAGAACAAAAAGGAGCACTCCAATTCATGTAAATATTCCTGAAAGTTTCCCTTTCGGATAAACATTAATGCAGTCAGATGTACTCCCACTCTATACATTAGAAACAAAGTTAATTTGTTTCCATGGCAAATTCACTCTTGTGCTGAACTCTACTACAATTCCAACCCCCTGAGTTTTCTTGTTATTGTATGACAAGAATGTAACATTACACAGGATTTGCACAGGAAATGGACTGCATTTCATGAGTGCATTTCTGCCTTCTAAGCAAAGGGCTTTACAGTTTTGCCTCTCATTCATCCATGCACACATACACTCACACACCAATGGCCGCAGAGCGACACTGGCCTGCCCATTAGGAGCAACTTGGGGCTCAGTGTGTTGACTAAGGACAATTTAAGATCGGGGCAGAAGCAGCCAGGGATAAATCAGCCAACCCAGCCGTTACCTCAGAGGCCTCAGGTGCCTAGTAAGCAGTGTGCTGTTATATTAGAGTATCGTTTTCTTTAGTCCAGTGCTATTGCCTAAGTTCTTCATATTTAAATCTTAATAAATTACCTGGAATTAGTTAATCAAGTGAAAAAGATTTACAGAAATGTGTATAAGTGATTCTGGTGGAAATAAAAAAACACCTTAGAAGATACTGTGTTGTGTATAGGACACATTTTAGGAGAAAAAGCAATAGAATTAAGATTAAAGAATATACAAAATACTTGTTTTTGCCATATCATTAATTCTGGTTATGTTTCCCCAAAATGTCCTCTCCAGCTTAATTTTCTTGTGTTTATTTTGTCCTGTATATCAGCAGTTTTTATTGTGGTGTAGTGGCTAACTAAAGTGATAACAGTATCGGTCAAATGAAACTTTTTCTTTTTTCTTTCTAAATGTTTATAGCTTTTTATTAATGCTAACATTTCACTAAAAAATGAGAGAAGTTATACTGTTTTTATTCTATTTTTTAAGAAATGAAATTAAAGAAACAGTGGACAGTGAAAACATCATATATAAAAAAATAACACAATGCTTAAGTATAATGACATTGTGTGTGTTTTGTCCTTTTTTAATATTATATTTTAAAATGATAAATACTAATAAATGCAATTCAATGATTTAATATTTAAATGCATTATTCAAAATCGAAATTAACTGCACATCTGTGTGTAGCAATATATCCTTAATTTGTTGCCTTCTTTTTTAAGTGATACAAATAAGAAAAATTATAATACTGAAACTTAATGTTAGTTTATACAATTCTGTATATTTTACATTAGTGCTGTTTTCCATTTTTGATAAATAGAGTGATTTGTCCATCATTTCATTTTCAGCTGAAGAGGTTACATATCTGGGGAAAAGGTGCATTGGTGATCACGCTTCTTCTTGTTCTTCGTGCAGTGGCATCAAGTGCCTTAAAATATCCATTAGGTATGATTTATTATAATTAGTTATTTGTGTTTTTAACATTAGATTTTCTGTCTTATAAAAAACATGTATTATCAGTTAAGAAGAAAATGTAGGATTATTTTAGGAAAAACAGGAACACTAATTTCTTGAATCATTTTGAAAATTTAAACTTACCAAATGTTGAGATGCATGTTGTTTCTTGGACAGCAAGGCTACTTATCTGACATGCTGCTGAAGTTTGACAGCAGATGTAGAAAAATGTGGTAACAGGGTCCTGTTACTGTGGAACGATTTAACAGAAGCTCATGAACAGATTTTGTTTGTGTGTCTACTGTTGGATATTTAAGAGATTCTTTAAAAATCAAATATATCCTCATCATTTTTACCCAAAGTAAAGTAAAAACAATGTTAATCAATCCATAAGCCTGTGTTAAAAATATTCAAAAGAAATTTAAAAAATCCTGTACCATGAGACAAAGAGTGCAGTTTTGCATCTTCAGACAAAGCCCAGTTGAAATCAGCTGACACTCATCACTTATTCTTCCAGCTTCATGCTGAGAATTTCTCCCTCCCCATGGTGTGGTTCTTATCGCTGCGCTTTGTCTACCGCTGCCTGTCAAGGTCAATAATTGTGATTCAGGCTATTCATGCTCCAACGTGGACGCCTTTCATGTGGGGACAAGGAGTTGTTTTGAAGCCTGGGAGACGGAGACAGGGGGAGGTGGGGGAAGGTCAATTGATTAGGAAGATACTTTTGCTGATTAGAGCCATCACTCAGTGTCACAATTATCAGTGTCATCAGCTCATCTGCAATGAATTTTTTGTTGCATCCCGGGACAGACTAACGCCCTCAGTATGTCTGCGTGCGTGCGTGTATGTGTGTGAGTGTGTGTGTGTATGTGCAAGCCCCCTACGCTATCTCACACACTCCCAATTACTTTACCTGATTGGATATATGCAAATTGGACCAAAATTAAAAGCCACCTGCAAGGGGACCCCTCATGGGACAGTTTTGTACACACACACCTCATGCCCAGACGCACACACACATTACACAGTATGGTTTCTTCAGCTTTAACCTTCAACTGTCCCAAGTAAGTAAGCATATCTGTTCCCATTCCTAATGAGCAAAGATCTATAGTTGACAGGATGTAGGTTTAACATTTATACAGCTGCGATCATACAGATGTGAACAAAGACAAAGAAGCTTTTTGTTTCAGTTCTCTGCGGCGCTCTTTGAAACAGGTCTTTTAAAGGATATACGTTTTTTTTCTCCCCATCCCTTTCATGATATGCTCTCTCTCCCCATGCATCCCTCTAATCCTATACTGTATCTATGCATCTGTCCTCTGCTCTCAATGGTCAGAGTCTCCAGTTGTGCTACAAATGACCACTGCCCCACTGTGACCAGCAGGCACTTCAGCTCTCCTCTGCTCACCATTCTTTTCCTCTTATCTACTCTCGTCTGCTCAAGCGTTTTGTTGTGCGTCTCTATTTCAGAAAAGACACTTAATTTCTCTTCTTTTCTTTCCTTTTCTTTTCTCTTCTCTTCTCTTCTCTTCTTTGCCTCACCTCTTTCTCCCTCCTGAGAATTGGCAGGGGGAGAAATCTCTTCTCTCTCCCGTAGGCAACCCCAGTAAATCTCTCTAAGCTCTGTCTCCCCTGCCATACCTTTAGATTGAAGGCCACCTCCAAAGGTCACTGAGCAGAACTGATCCTCTGTATTCTCTTTATCCCGAAAGGCTGGATGAGACTGGAGAAGAGGGGTGGCCTGGGGGCAGTGAGGAAGAGAGGGAAGCAGAGGGAGGGATGGATGAAGAAGAAAGGAGACGGGTAGGGAGCAGAGGTGTGGTTAGGGCAGCAGAGGAAGAAGGTCGGACAGGGAGCCGAGCAGAGGGGAGGGTTTGGGATATAGCCTGAGGTAAGTTGGAAGTAGGGGCCATGGATGTGGGGGCACATGAGCAAATACAAGTACTGCAGCAGGAAATTAAAGCAAAAGCAATTCCAGAGCTACACACCAGATTAGAGACGACTACTTTCTAAATTTAATACCACAAATTAGCGATTGCCTGCTAAAAATTCATTCTTCTCTCTCCAGTGGGCAACTCAAAGTCAGTACTGTAGAGGGAGAAAAGAAGGCTGAAGAATAATGCAGAGACTGGCGAGGGGCAGGGATACACCACAAGTGCAGCTGTGCCTAACAAATAATACTGCTTTACTAACTGCTGTTTTATTTGAATATCATGCTAAATGCTAGTAAAAACAAACTCACACCAGCAAACAGGAGTGCATTGATAGGTTGTCTGCTAGCTGGCCTGAAATGCAGTGTTATACAGAGTGGTGTTTGTGGTATTTTTATGTGTGTAAACTGTAGATGTGTGGCGCCTGCCGTTAAATGGCCGTTTCCACCTTTCTGTCGGTGCTAAGCAGCTCAGACGATGAGACAAAGGAGGAAGGAGAAGAAGGAGGAGAGAGCATTCAGAGATGGAGGCAGTAATAGCTCTGGCCTATAGAAAGACGAAAGGGGAGAATAGTCGTCTCAGAACGAGGAGGATAATGTTTTTCTCTCTTGGGAACCTTTGGGATTATGTTCTGTTGTTATGGTGCTTATTATGTTTGCTGACAGCTAAATGGTTGTCACGCATCCTCCAGCCTATAGATTGTGTCTTAATATAACATCACTGTCGGGCAGAAACATTTTATCTCCAGATTTCATCATTTTTATTTGTTTTCATAAATCAATGCCGTTCGCCCCCCTCTCACAACTGTCTTTGGGTTTTAGACACATTTAAGTGTCTTATCATATATACAGTCAGAGATATTTTCTATTTTCTGAAATGTAGCAGCTTTGGACATGCTATGTGTCCACTGGACAGAAAAATCAGGAGAATTGGTTTTTGTGGGGGTGTGTGTTGCCGTGTCAGATCAGTATGTTAGTGGAGAAAAAGGTATTCAGATAAAGACAGCAACCCTGAAGTACTCCTTTATATGTGGAAGTCCTGCATTCCTGACTTCATTTAAGTACAGATCAATAAAAAGTTATGTCTTAGCTTGCTTAAACAAGTTCTAATTATAGTCCTAACAGTCATAATTTATTTTTAAATTTGAATATTGTTATATTTTATTTTTATTTTTTTTGCTTTTGGTTTTGATTTGTTAGATTCAATCCTGCAAAACAAGTTCAATTTTTTTGTGGCTGTCACTGACTTTTGCTTCTCATGAATTGTTTGATAGTTTTACCTGTTTGGGCTTCTAGCTCTTAATTCAATCAGAAACCACTTGAGAAGTTGGTGGAATGGCTGTCAGCTCAAGGATATCTTAAAAAGGAGCACTGCATTTCCTTTTTTTAAAGGCTCTCAAGCTGGAAAGGTTTGTACTGCTCAGTTAATTACGAAAAATGTATTTTATTAGCACATTATATGTTTTTATGTAAACCCTTAATCATGAAAGTAACTAGTAATATAACAACAGGCCGAAAAAGGCAATGAAGTAAAAAAGTACACTATTTCCCTCAAAAATGCAGTTGATTAGTGGTGTAAAGTAGCATTACATGCGGCACTTCAGTATTTCAAATTTGTACTAAAGTAAAGTTAAGTTCTTGTGTGAAAATACCTAGTTACTTTCCTCCATACACTGTCCTCTAAGTGCAGCCATATTTTCTTTATTTGGGCTACAGATTGAAGTGAACAATGTCAGCTATTGCATCCATACTCCCATAAATCTCTGTCCAGTCCCATCCACCTTCTTCCTATTAAAGCGCCACCTTGCCTCCGTAATTTTCTCTCTGTAATGAAAGTTCCTCTGCCCATCAGTGGCTGAAAATGATACTGGAAATATTAATAAGGGCCCCTTTTTAACCAAATTACATTCTATCAGAGCCAAGATTAAATTAGTAGCCGCAAAGGTATGTAGGAACAAAAGCTAATGGAATTGGACGACAGCATCCGTCAATCAACAAACAATTTGGGTTTCCAATCCGACCCTGTCCCACCCACTCTTATTAATCTCTAACACACATACACACACACACAAACACACGCACATGGAAATATGATGTAGCTTGAGCTGGGAAGCAGCTATCATAATGCTATGCATGCTACATGTTACCTCCAGCTGCGGGAGAGAGGAGAAGCATGTGGGTTCACAAGTCCAGACACAAAGTTCTCTGGTCTTATGTAAATGATGTATATATGTAATTGCATGGCTGAGCCTTGATGTTATGTTTCAGCGCGAGCCTCAGGATTGCCTCAGATGGTGTCACTAAACACATTTTCCTCTTGCTGCATATCTCTGAAACACAAGCATCCATGCACACTGTGACCATTATACTGCAGACAACGACTTCAATGAGGTTCACCAAATAGGGTTCGCAATACGTTTGTGCAGCTTTGAGAAAGGTTCCTAAGAGATAAAGCAAGTGAGTGAGTGTGTGTGTGCAGGTGTGTGTGTGTGTGTGTGCATTTCACATAGAGATATGGTCTGCAGGTTGTAGGACGAAAGTATATCTAGTGATACTGATAACAAATATATATTGTAATGGTAAGAAAAATGAATCGGACTGACATGCAGTTTCTTCTATTAATGCCTTTTGATAGAGACTTTTTATCTCAGACTGAATGTGTCTATGTGCTGGGTGGATCCAAGTTATCCTTCCTCTGCCTCGTTCTCTTTCATTATTGTCTCTTTGCCTCTCTAATCTTTGCTTTACACTCCATCTCTTTTTCTTACCTACACACACACATACACACGCGCACACACACACAAACTTTCTTTTTGTCTCCCCAGGTGTGCACTGGTCCAGGTGTATGTCTTCACGGGAGCTCATCACTGCTCTAATGAGAATGATCACCGCTCATCTGTCTTCATCACATCCAACAGAGAGCACCTGCTACTATCTGTGTGGGTGTGTGAGCGTCTGTGTGTGTGTGTAAATTTGTTCCCCTGTTTATGTCTATATAATATTCAATGCACACATAGGTAGCATACAGCGCGTGTATCAGTCATGTGGTGGACCCAGGTGACTGATACATCAGTTTAACTTTAGCACTAAAACACACTTCTTCTTACATCAGCTTTAACTCTGACTAGTTGACAATGACTTATGAAAAAGTCTTTGAGAGTCTTTGAAAAATTGTTAAGGCATTGAAAAGTTCTTCACAGAAGTGAAGTTGTTTTGATTTAACCCTCTTACAGGGGTTAAACCCACAGGGGGTTGGCATCAAATGACTCAGAGGAATGAATCAAACCCCAGCACACTGCATCAGTCACTGAATCTGGAGTAGTTAGACTGTGAAGGAAAAACCTCATCAACCTTTTATGACTCTATAGGGCCCTTGAATACATTTAGTCAGGTTGGCTTTTTAGCTAATGTTAGTGGAAGCCTTCAGCTAATGCCAGTGCTAAGCTTGCAAAAAGGGTAGAGTAAATGTAGTCAATTGAATTAAATTATTGAAACTAGTGACATTTTCACATGCTATTTTGACGTTCAAAAAGCTTTGCGAGAATTTAAATAAAGAAGGAAAAAAACTGAACATGGTTTATTTCAAATGTTAAGATACTGCCAATTATTTCTACACATACTAGTAAAATACTGTTGATGGTTTTGAACTGAAGTTGTTACTTTAAAGCCGCAAAACCCTTTATTTATCTAAATAGTGGATGAATGTGATGTGATAGGAGGCCCTTTAGGGATGAGCAGTTCATAGTTTTGGTTTTTCAACATACAGCTTTACCATTTAGATTCATTCCCATCACTCTCATTGATCTCACATCCAGACTTGGTGGCTGTTTTTCAGTGAGTAAGCCTATAAACCCACTGCCTGCTACTTACCCAGTATCATGATGGATATGTCATGATACAAAAGGTGAACATAATGAGCATGTAGCCGCTAAAGAGCCAGATATTTTCCTCCGTTGGAGAAAAACACGACCAGTAATAAAAAAAATTAAATTAATATTGTCATTACAATAATCAGGTGGACATAAACATGACTTCATATAATTACCACTGTGATTCATGTCTGCCAGATGTTTGAATATGTAATCTTTTTAATTAACATTTTCTCCATTATATCATATGGTTACAATATTATGTCGTTGTATTGTGCTGTACTTAAAGGTGCTTGTAAAAAAGATAGTAATCCAGCCATAAAGGCTTGCATATTAAAAACAAATGCCCATGTTGTTGAATCTGAATCTTTGGGGGAACAAAGCTTAGACTAATCTTGGTTTATACATACATTTTGTGAGTCAAGACCTAAATTCTGTTGTGTATGTCTGCTAAAAGAAAAAGAATGACTGCATGGCTCATTTGTGATGTAACATACCCTACACAATAGAGACTGCAGTTGAAACTGCAGCAGTTTGATATCCAACCCCTCTGGACAATGGGAACAATGAGGATTGTCACCAGACACTGAAAAAATGGTGCTGAATTTAATCAGCTGGTTGTGTTATTTGTCTGCTTGCTTAATACACACTCGGCTGGTATGTTTGCATATGTTTTGTGATAGATTTGAAAAGAATTTATCTTTCACCTCTTGTTCTCTGTTTTCCAGATGTGTCATCAGGTCACATTAAAATTCTCTTTTATTTTTCGTAGGCTTTGATCTTTTCTATGATAAGGCAGTTTTGTAGTACAGAATATTGAATGCGCGTGTGTGTGTGTGCACCTGATGTGTGTGTTTTTCAGAGGTTAAGATTGTAATAATCAAATCTGCTTTTTACCTTTTTGCATTGAGGCAGCCTTCAGAGACCTCTTTCCTTTAGATTTTTTTTCAGGCCAGCATTGAAAACATGTTTACTTAAAATGAATCCAAGACAGAAAGCAAAACAACAAGATTGTATTCACCCCCCAAAGGCTGCGTCAATTGGCTATTGTCAAAGTCTAAGTAGATTTTATGTAAAACTCCCAATCCATGCTGTTAGTATTGACCAAACGACAAAATCCTTGTTCATTTTTTTCTCAATCCAATTAGTTTTCTTGTGGCTTTCTGACAGCTCGTTTATATCTGTGAGTGAGTGCCCGGTGCTGAATGGGTAATTGTGCAGTTAGTGTGTGCCTACTATTGTGTGGAGAATCTTGTTACCTGTGTTGTATGGGAATGTAAACTGAATTGATTTTGATCTGAGATTAATAGGTAACCATTGTGATGGGCTATTGATTGCTTTGTATGATCAAATGGAATCAAAGCTGAGTCATGCAGCACACAGAGTCCCTGATTGTATTCTTTGTTTTGTGGTCCATTTAAACCAAAGATTTGTGGAAACTGCAGAATTTTTCAAGTTGCAGATTCTTTTACTGATGCAGAAGTTATCAGATATTCCTAACTAGATTTTTAAGCCTTTGTTTTCTGCCACAAACAAGTCAGTTTGCAGTTCACGCCCACGTCTGTCCAGACTCAAATAAAATACGTTGTGAAGAATTTGAGAGAGTTTAATATCAGGTATTCAGCTGTAAATTTTATTACGTTTATATCAGTCCAATGTGAGATATTTTTACTTTTTGAAAAAATGGAAATTATATATAATTTGTGATTTGTGTATATTGTGATATGTCTGATTCTATTAAATATTTTCCAACAATCTGTCACTCACAGGGACTATTTTTTTTGTGATTAGAACTTCATCAAATGATGCAACAACAATCACCTGAGGCTCAGTATTAACAAAACCAGTGAACTAATATTGGACTATAGTGATTCAAATGTGCATGTTTCTTCATGGAAGCTGAAATTGTAAATGTGGATGCTTTAAACACACCTTCAACCTGGCAGCACAGAGGATCTCCACAACCAGCGTAGTTTCAAAGGCAGCAGCAAAGATTAGTGTCACCAACTTAGCATCTGACCAAATGTAAAATATGGCCACAGTCTCCACCTTTGTTCTTGATTTATGGTGTGTTATGACCAGAAAGCAGTTTTTGCAGAATATTATGATGTCACAGTGTGGAAATCCTTTGACCTTTTGTTCACAAAACTGTCATTACTTCCTCATTTTAGACATATGTGTGGTATTTTGTCATAGTTTGCAAATAAATTCCTGAGATATGACCCTAAACTTGTTATATGAGGTCACAGTGAACTTAGATCACCGGAATCTAAGCATTTTACCTTTGAGGTTAAGATGTAATTACATTCCCCACAGGTTTCTAGGATAGTGGTTAAACACAAAGGTGTAAAAGACTAACAACCCAATAACACTGAAAGTTTAAAACTGCTGGACTACATTACAGTGGATTACATCTTGTGTTTCAGGCGACATATATATACACTGTAAGTTTAATTTCTGCCTCCAGCCTATGCATTGTAAATGATACATAAAATTATATATACATTTTTTGTGGAAATTTTCATCAGAAATGTACTTTTGTCTCTATCTCAAACCAGCATTAACAATTTGCGGGTAATAGCATGTTGCACTTGTCAGTTTCCACTCACAGAAAATTGATAAATCAGCGTCGGCAACAGAAAATGGCAGTTTGATCTTCATTCAAAAGGTTGTTTCCCGTTGGTTTGTCAACACGCCGTCTTGCTGTTCAGTCAGTCACTTCTCCAGGTGTACAAAGCCTGCTTGATAGCGAGACATGAGTGGCGATGACAGTGATGGAAGGAAAAGGTCAGATATGACACTGTGGTTATGGAGTGGGAACACAACGAGCACTTTGACATTTCTGTCCAAAACTCGTGCGTTGCATTTGAATCAATAGGTGAGAGGAAATGACTTTATTAAGGTGCTGGAGAACTTCAGGTGCTAGATTTAATAAACTAACGCTGAAACATGTGCTGATTTTTTTAGCATATCTTTAGCAAATGTCTTGCTCTTGCTGAGAAAAGTTATTAATGCTAACAGAACACGTGAGGGAAGTGAATTGCTGTGAGAGTGCTGAGAACTCTGGGTAAAGAAGGGAGGCTTCAGTGTTTCTTTTCTGGAGCTATGTACCATCTCGATTTCACCTTAAGGTCACTTTCTACAGATTAAACCCAATACATTTCTCTCCCTGTCACACAATACCTGCAATAATGATCTCATTCCAGAGGGATGTTTAAGTTAATCTTTAGACTAATGACTCTTAAGTACTCAGCAGACTATGGAGAAAATTATAATTTGTTTTACTTAATGCATACATTCTGCTTGCTGCCAGGGAGAGCTGACCCTTAAGCTTGATAATGTTGCTTAAGCCTCCAGCTGCCAGGTCAGTGAGGTTGTGTTTCCCTGTCTGGCTCTGTGTCTGCCAAGCAGGGTGACATGAGCCATCCTTGGCCTCTGTCTCCCACGGTGCCAGTTCTGGGTCCTGGAGAAGCCATTAAAGAAGCAATTAACAGCCCCAATTAAAGAATAATGGAGCAGAGAAGAGAGTTTACATAGTGTAAAGTGACTAAAAGGCTTTAACTTTGGCTCTTAAGACGTCATTGACTATAGGTGGTGAAAATTGTAAATCATCCACTTGAGATTCATATTGTTTGGTTAGTTTGTCTCTCGGCATTTGTCTCTGTTTAGCGAAATCACACTCGGAAACAAAAAGTCATAAAAGTGGGAAGTGGCTGCAAAGATGGCTATACATATCTTTCCATGCAAATCAAGACCCAGCGACTTTCCAATCAGGAGCAGGAGATTGCTTCGTATCATTTCAGTCAGCTGTCGAGGAAAGAAAAACCCACAATTTTTATTTTTCAGTTGGTGTGGCATAAAGGCCTCTGCCAATTGCCTTTGACGTGAACAGAATGTAGAAGATTCCTGACAACCCTGAGATGAAAGCGCTACTTATACATCTCTTGATCTTGCTTACCTCATCTTTCTTTTGCTGTCTTTTTCTCACCAGCAGATTGCAGGCCAACTAATGGTACCTTTACTGCTTCAAAGGGCCCTTTCACTTGATATGGACAGTGGGGGGAAACGGTGTGTAGCTGAGCGCACACACTGTGCAAAGCTTGTTATGGTAACCCTGCTCAGTGTCCTCATTAGATCCAATACCCTCAGGGTCTTTGTACGTATAGAGTCGTTTCACGTACGGGACCCAACAGGATCTGTGCATGAGTGTCTGTGTCTGTGTGTGTGTGTGCGCGCAAGTGTGTGTTTGTGAGTTTTTAACTTCATCACACCAGCCCCCAGGCAGGCCACTGATCCTCTCCAAGAACGATAAATACAGCTGCACTGTGATGCTAATGAAGACGGATAGAGAAAGAGTAAGTGCAAAGAAAAGACAGAGAGGACAAGATGAAAGGGGAAATATAAGTACTCTTCTGCAGCGCTGCAGGTTAGAATGTAATTGTTCCCCCTTTGACTATCACTATAGGGTATCTAAGGTAAAGCAAACAGACTTACCCCAAGGCCAAACTCCCACTGAGCCTTTGACTCCTACTTATGTAATACAATCTCAGGGTGACTGATGGAATTAGTCTGGGACTGTTTTAGCTTATGATAGACAGTGAGAGAGAGAAAGAGATATAGAAAAAAAAAAGTGGATTGCGAGGGGGATCGCTTCCTACAGAAAGAAAAAAGTGACTTGGACATGCACGCCACACACGTGTGCAGTGCAAAGCAAGGGCGATTGTGCCGGGCTGGCAGCCGTCCTCATTACCGTCCACAGGCAGGGCTGGAGTGCCCTATTAGACAACCATTACTGCTGCTGATGGGAGTCTGTACAGTAACACTGACACAAACAAGATGGAGAGATCTGGGAACCATGCCGAAGCCGCAGTGCCAGGACCTCCAGGGAATGGGTGAGATGAGGCTCTCCGCCCTGATCGCCACACTCCTCGGCTGGGTCACGGTGCCAAAAGAAGCGGCCGAGTGTCAGCGTGCCTTCTCTGGTTCCCCTGGAGCTAAGATGTGTTCACCTAATTAAAACCTCTCTTTCCTCCTACCCTCCAGGAGACACGGGCAGAGGAATGTAGTGACAGAAAGGGTGAGGTAGGGAGAATAAGGAGGGAATAGGCGAGCACATCAGTGGCAGAGAGAGAGAGAGAGAGGGATGGACTGGAGAACTAAGGTTGGGAAGAAAAGAATTTTGCAGGGGCAAAACGAGAGCGAATGATAAACAGAAATGCGTTGCTCCGCAGAGAAGGGGTCAGGTACCACACCGGCTCGGCTAAGAAAATTTCTCAATTTCTTTGTCATGTTGGGGAAATGAAAGGGAATGTGTGGTGTGGTGAGCAGACAAAAGAACAGGAGAGGTTCTTTCAGATTTTTTGTTGCCTATTCCCTGAAAAATAGAGAATTTTTCTCTTAAACTTTCTTGTTTTTTTTTTTTTGTTTTTTTTTTTTAATCAGACCCCAGTGCAGCATGTGGTTTCGCAGGCTGTGCAAATACAGAGAAAGGGAGAGAAAAACAGGATGAAGAAAAGGAGAAAGGTTAAGGTGTGCATTGTGCATCGAGGTGAGGGTAGAAAGTTGAGGAAATAAGTGAGAAAAGAGCAGATACCTGCTAATTAGAACAGCCGTCACAGTTATACTCTCTGCTATAATTCTGAATAAATCTGCATAAGGTTGCCTTGTTTGTGACCTACTTTAGTGGTCACACAAAGAACGCTGGTTTCTTCTAACTAGACACAGTGCATAGAAAACATTAACTGCACTGCATTATAAAAGTTTTTGTTTATGGCTACTATAACAGGGGGAATGTTCTGTGTCCGTCAGTTAAGAGAAATGCAACGGTCTGAATGTGTCTCTCTCACATTCATAGTGCTTTCCTCTTCCTTCCCCCCGTCTTTGTGTGCCTTGTTTGTCCTCTCACTCTTTTACCTGTCTGTTTGTCTGTCAGCCCCCCCACACCATCAGTCACCTGCCTCCAGCTGCCAATCAGCCTGCACACCTGCAACCCATCCACTAATCAAGCCATCAAGCTCGTGCAGTATGAACTCGTACAGCTCTTTACTTCAGTCTTCACCAGTGTAACGCTAACACCAAAGCCAGTTTCGCATCGAGTTATCACTCTCCTGTGTTGTACGTTAACTGATCCTGTGTCTACCTGTGCTCCAGGTTCATCAGCTTGTCGTGGCCTCCCTCTGCCTGTATTTTTTTACTCTGTCTTCCTTCACCTCAACATCCTCTCAAGAAAATCACTATTATAATGGTGCAGCTCCACTGGTAAGAAGATGCCAATCTTTGTTCACAACACACCATACAGATATTTTTAGCTTCTTTTTTTTAGATTTTATGTTTTGAGAAGCATTTCTATTAAAAAAATATGATATCAAGAACAATTCAGAGAACATGACCATAGTGTCCTTTAAAAAACTGGTTTCTAGTGTTTTTGCTTAGCTAACTGACTGCTAGTGTTAGCTTCATATAGAGCGTAC
>JAQMCX010000058.1:7250804-7266025 GCA_029814765.1 Acanthurus leucopareius | reverse complement strand
CTCTGTCTTCATTCACCTCAACATCCTCTCAAGAAAATCACTATTATAATGGTGGAGCTCCACTGGTAAGAAGATGCCAATCTTTGTTCACAACACACCATACTGATATTTTTAGCTTCTTTTTTTTAGATTTTATGTTTTGAGAAGCATTTCTATTAAAAAATTATGAGAGCAAGAACAATTTGGAGAACATGACCATAGTGTCCTTTAAAAAACTGGTTTCTAGTGTTTTTGCTTAGCTAACTGACTGCGAGTGTTAGCTTCATATAGAGCGTACTGTCTACACACTGTCTTACTCCTTATTGTGTATTTTATCATTTGTTTGCATATGTTAAATAAAATAACTCTATATTCAGTATAATCAATTGATACATGTTTCTATAGATGCAGAGATAGGGAAAGGAATCCAAATATCTATTCCCTGTTCTCTAAAAGATTCATTCCTGTTTGATTTGTCTTGGTACGACCTCACTTTGTTCAAGAGAGGTGATGGTCTGCTAGAAAAATATGTGTATTTTTAAAGGTAGATCACATCCTTCAACCTG
This sequence comes from Acanthurus leucopareius, assembly GCA_029814765.1. Lineage (NCBI taxonomy): Eukaryota > Metazoa > Chordata > Actinopteri > Acanthuriformes > Acanthuridae > Acanthurus > Acanthurus leucopareius. The sequence continues at coordinate 7,265,480 of JAQMCX010000058.1, read as the reverse complement.
TTCTTGCTCCCAGCATGTCTTATAAAGCAGTTTTGCTCCAGAACCTTGGATACTTTTTTTTTTTTTAAAGAAGGGGGTACCTCTGTTCAACTCACTCTGAAGTAAAGCCGTCAATATTGGACGTCGTAGCAACAGCTCCATCTGACCAAGTGAAGTGAAGTAAAGAGTGAAGAATTCCTAAGAGGGGCACACAGAATGTTCTGCTAGGAGACTGAGACTGGAGCCTCGGTGAAAGCAAAAAGTCAACAAACTAACTCTAAACTTAACCGAGAAGTTTTGTATCCTAAACCTAACAAAGTAGCTGTAGTGCCTAAACCAAACCAACTGCTTCACAACGTTCAGCGTGTTTTTAAAAAGGGACCATCTTTTCATTGTGATCATGTGTTAGCAAGGCTTTCCATGAAGAAGACTTTGTGCAGGCAGGATGCTGACAGAACAACATGATGCTTATTACGGATGGCAGTCAGAGCACCACTGGAGTTGAGTCCTATGATACTGTACAATTGATCCTACAGCACTGGAAATCAATCTACTCGAGCATCATCTGCAACCTGCTTCATTTTAATTGGAGTTTGTGCTCCCTTTTGTGTCTTCCCAAGGCTTTGCCATAAATTATTTTTATCATTTGCAGGTGCCGCAAGTGAAGTGGTGGGAAATTCCTCTTATTGTGGAGGATATGTCTGAACTGATTCATTTCCTTGGTGAGGTGTCGTAGGCTTAATATATTCTCCTGTTACTCTTGCTCATCTTTTTAATTCCTAGTTTACTTCAATCTTTGTAAATTTACTTTGACTGAAATCAAGAGTGTTTTTTTTTTTTTTTTCTCCATGGAGGTGGTAGCTACTGGATGCAGACTTTGATATACAGAATATACTACTGGTGGGATTTGACTGGTTGTCCGGACAGGTTGCCATGGTGAAGCAGTGATTAAAGCTATTAAAGCTGCAGGCATAGGGTTAAATGGGAGCTCTGACGGCTCCTGCTGTCACAAATTAAACAGAAAGGAAGAGAGAGAGCTGGAAAGAATGGGAAAGACATGAAAAGATGACATTAGAATAAAAAAAATGGGAAAAAAAGGAGAAAACAACCCTCAAGTGTGGGTGTGCAGAATGTGATTAGTTGTGCTAAAAGCAAGGCAGGATCCTACCTAGCTCTTAATTGATTTCTTTTTACAGCAGATGAAATAAAAGGTTACGGCGTTCCAACAATAACCTTCGTATCTGAGCCGAGACAGAAAGCTTTATCACACTGTAAAAGACAGAGGGCTCGTTCATCATTGCGGTCTGGTGTGTACAACAGGAGCTTATGGTGTAAAGCAGGAAGTGTGTGTGTAAGTGTGTGTGTGAAAATAGTTATTATGTGAAAAAAGACCGACAGAGAGAGAGAGAGGAAAAATCTTTTTTACAGTGCGCGTTGTAATCTGGTGTTTAAGCAGAGTGACGTGATAATTTAACCCCGTGCGGGCTCAGCCATCTGGGGAACAGGATTCCAATGCAGAGACCTTTCTCTTAATCAGAGTGTCTATCACCTTTTGCTTCACTATAATCAATACAAAGAGGGTCACGATTTAATCATTTGATATGATGCTGTTAGCAAACATCCAGAAGAAACTGTTGCAGACATGCACAACATCATGACACAATGACTTGATGTAAATTGACTGTTAAAGTGCAAGAGCGGAGTACAGTACTGACACAATCTAAGGGCAGAAAATTACCGTGATTGTAAAATGCAGAATTAATGTTCGAATTTGGAGGTTTACAGTAAATTCACTGGATTAGATTATGCAGCAGTGCCTTGAATTGAAGCTAATCACTCTCATTTCCATCTCTGAATCATTTCCAGCTGGATTGCTTCCCAAAAATGTCGAACCTTACAGCTTTAACTTCATTTAAGGGGAAAAGATATGATTTGCAGGAAGTCTTTTCCAGCATTTAAAGGGCTAGTGAATGACAACGATGTTGTTGCAGTAGTTATGTTATGCTGTGCTAACTTGACTCATAATTAGGGTTAAATCTCAGCTAGCAAGCTAGAACCTAGTTCCTTTCCCTGGCTGTGTTGCATTAAATATGAAAGTGCCATCTCTATAAGTATTAAATCTTTGCTGTACGTGTGTGTGCGTGTGTGTAGATAACTCAGCAGCTTAGTCAGGTCATAGTTTTTTCCTCTAAGTGAGTGGCTGTTCCTGTAGCTGAGTTTGGCTAGCTTCCCATGTTAGCCAGGATGTTCTTTGCAGGCATCCAGCCCAGCCTTCATTATTGTTGTTCAGTTTTAAAAGGGTGAGAACTTTTTTTTTTAAGTTGTAGTCGAGGCTGAAACAAAACTCCATCCATCAGTGTTTTTGTCTTTAATGGGGTCTTATGTTTTCTGTAGGTTCTTCTTTCTAGCTGAAACTCAGAGTTTATTTTTCTTTCTTTTTTGCTCACTCTCTCTCTCTTTATTTGAAGCTGATAGATTTAATTATCAAATAAGCATTCCCCCTTGTGTAAAGTCAGTGGGTACCTGTTTTTTCAGCCTGACACACCTTCACCTACATACATCTGTCATTACAGGAGGCGTTAGCATGTTGAAAAAAAAACAAAAAAAAAAACAATTGCCACAGCGCGACAGGTTGTTTGCGCCAAGTGTTTTCCTGGAGACAGTAATACTTGACGTTAACAGTCTGACACTTGTGAACTAATTCATAATTCACAACCCCGCAATTGTCAAAGAAAAACACCAGCATGCTCTTGGTTGTGCTCCTGACCTGACACGCCTTCTTCAGTCCTGGAGACTGCAGGCTCTCCACTGTGAGGACTGCTGTTTGGTCTCTGAGTCGTAGCTGTAAAACCAAGCCTCATTACCGGTGGTGATTCTCAATCTGTTTAATTCATCCTTAAAGGAAGAGAACTTGAAATACCTAAACCTGATACCTGATAAACCTGCTTTTTTTTTGCCTGTTGCTATTTATTTTTGTTTTTTAGTTGAATAAGCTTAAATAACATTCTGAGAAATGTATATTTCTGCAAATAACCTCTCTTGCATATTTACACAATATTTTTAATTTTTCCCATTTTTCCCATTTGTGTGATCTGGGAGCTGCAGGCCCCTAATCAGACCCCTCACCCTCTCCCTTTGCTCCTGTGTTTCTCAGGTTTATGTTATTCTAATTTCATGTCCTGCAACGTGTACATACATGCAATTTAGAGCAACAACACTGAAATGCTGCTTACACATGCATCAGTATTAGGTACAGGTCTAGTTAGGTTAGTTTTTGGTTGTTAGTTTTTTGAGTGAATTTGTTAGTTTTGGCTTAAATTTTTCCAAAAAAGTTTTGGTTTTAGTTTTACAAGGACAAAAAAAACTGAAATGAATTGAATGCTTTTATTTATTTATTTTTGTTAATGAATTTAGTTTTCTGACCAAGTAATATCATTTCAATCATTTTTTTTAATTGAGATATTACTTTACTTTCTTTTATTGAGCTTTTTTATAACATTTCTTAACTCTTTATTTTCATTTTTCTTTTGATTAGGCACAATAACCCTGATCCTGATCAAAGGGATGGGGTGACAAGGCTAACTGAGGCTATTCATTATCATATTCTGTAAGATAATGACTTATCTTAGAATAAGTACAGCTGACTGATGATACTTGATGATACAAAGTTGAATACTTGAATACCTCTTTCAACACTGTATAACATAAAAAAATCATCTGCTTTGTTAAACTCATGGCAGTGTCACAGATCATGTATTTTTCCAACAAAATAGCAACTTTTACCACAGTGCAGTTTGACTTGACATATATTTTTATCAGGGGAATGGAGGTAAAGCTCTGCCCCTATAGCAAGTGTTCATGAAAACAAGTGAAGTGCTTTGTTGCCCCCATTGTATCAACCTGCACTCCTCTGATCCGAGATGGACAAAGTGTAAAGAGACTTACGCAGTGCGTGTGTATGTGTGTGTGTTTGTCTGGGTGTGTTTGTCTGTGTGTGCCTCTGTGAGCGAGAGAGGAAGAGGGAGGGAGATGAGAGGTAGACTGCTGAGTGCAGAAGCTGTTGATTGTGTGTGAGAGCTTTGAGAAAGGGTGCAGAGAGCATCTATCTGTATCATTCACTCTAAAAGCCTGGAGAGATGGAAAGGATGGATGGGAGGACAAGTAGAAGTCAATAAAGAGATGGTTGGGGATGGAGAGAGAGGAGATGAGAGTAGTTCTGTGTGAAGATGACTTAGAGTCATCTCGGGGAGGGAGGCAGAGAAATGGAGGGAGACAAGCACAGCAGTAGAGGAGAGAAAGCCAGGTACCCAGGGATAGAATGAAGTGTAGAGAGGAGAATTTGGCAGGGTGAGAAACAGGAGTGATAAACAGAAATGCAGTTCTAAGAAAGACAGAGGGGCAAGGATGGAGAGAGTGTAGTGAGGAGAGGACAAGGCACAACGATGTACAGTAAAAGCAAATCATGGCTGAGATCTGTAGCCTGACAGCAGCAGTTTCTTTTGCACTTACACAAAAATAAGACATTTTTACATTGGGAAAAAAGCCTTTTTATGTGAGTATTATATATCTACTCTCTGCCAGGAATTATATGAAATCACCATTTATTCCTCCAACAGGACTCTAATGATCTTTATAGGCTCTAGTGTTGCCCAGTTCTCAGGTTACACTCATACTTTTGAAATATTGCTGAACTGGACTTTTTCCCCTCTGCCCATCACTTTTGACAGCACTGAGGAGACGGCAAGAAGTCAGACATTAGTTTCCACTGTCAGCTGATTGAGAGGGGAGCGTCTCCCTGTCAGTCTAACCTCTCCCACATTCGTTATTTATGTTTAATGATGAAGCACAAATGTTATGTTTTCCTGAGGGGTAGAAGTGAAATGTTGCCCTGAACAGTGTTGTTACAAAGCAGATCTTGTGTGTCGGCACGGCACTGAGGCATATATGCTGCGTGAGCCTGCTCCATCTAGCAGTTGTTGTTGAAATGTATAAGCTAGAACAAGCAGCCACCGGTTCATCTGTTATCTGTGATACATACAGAAACAACAGCTCACAGGCGAAGCAAAAACACATTTTTAGCCACTAAGCCAAGGAAAATCACCACAAACATTATCCATCTGCTAAAACGCATTTTAGGTTCATCCATCCACAAAGGGCCCACTGATAGGTCAGAGGTCTAAGAGTAAATCCTCAAATTTGTGCTGCGCTAAATGGAGCATTATGCAATGTTTGGCAAAGCTAACTGAGGGCTTTTACTGAACATCTTGTCCTGTCGCTAATCCTGCCAACAGCAACCAGCCAGGGAGAGAAACAAACTCTGACCCTCAATACATGCGCACTCTCACAGGGATACGGGAACAGACACACACACGCGTGGCCACTGCGACATCCATTCACACACGCACAGAAAAAAAAGAAACATGCTTAGATAACGGTACTTTATAAGCGTGTTCAGTCGCACACAGTAAAAACATGCAGACATGCATCCACACATACACATACTGTGCAAAGCAGCTTAGACTAATGAGAGCATTTAACATCACACGTTTTTATTCAAAATTAAGCGTCTGAACCAGTAAATGTACTTACACTTGAGAACATGAATGCAACTGATGTGACTGTATCCGTTTTCTGCTGCTGTGAAAAAAAGTGCTGAAGCTATTACAATATCTGGATTTCTATACTAGAGTAGGTTGCTACACTTGGATGTGCAAAAAAAAAGAGTATTTTCCCTGCACCTTTTCACTCACGTACTTACATTTTTTTTCCGCTCCAAAATTCAATAAGCCATTGAAAGTAAATAATTACTTCTTTTTTTTTTCAAATGCATGATTTCTATTCATTAGAGTAAATCCCTGTGTTGCAACTAGCTAGGGATACTGGTGTGTTAATGGATAATAAATCTATATTTAAGGATATAGCAGAGCGGAAATCCAATTTGTGTCAGGGCTCTCCACCCGATCCCCACTTTTATCCCTACATGAGCCTGGCTGGAGGAGTAATCGGCTTTGTGTAATAAAATGATGATGATGACTTTATCTGACATTTATAAAAGGAGGAGCCCCAGATTTCTGTAGGTCTGTATTATCAGCCTCTATCCACTGAATTAATCCTCAGGCGGAGTGAGACAGAGTGAAAATGTTGTTCTTGGGAGTAAACACAGGGGTTATATTGAGGTGAAAGGAAGGGGAATGTGTTTGCAAAGAGTTGTATGTTTGCTCTGCGTGTGTCTCTTTTCTTTTTCCTCTTTTTTTTTTTTCCTCGGCATGCACGTGGATGCGTGTGCTGACATGATCCCCCCATGTTCTCCGAGCTCCTATCCCTTACCTCCCTCACCTGCGAAGTGGAGATACCAAGAGGTCAACTTTATCTCCATGGAGATCCCTGAGGGAAAACAGATACAAGAAATATGCTCAGGAAACCTCTTCATTACCTGCAGCAGCCTGCGAGGGAGGGGAGAGATAGACAGCAGAAAACAGAGACAATTGGATGTAACCAGTTAGCTGTGAGAATTGCCCCATAAAACGGCATTTTCAGATGACTCTCAGCTGATTCAGCCTAATGATCTGAGGAACACACATCACAGTCATCCGCTTCATTGGATTCAAAACACATCAAATCCCAACCCATGACGTGCATTCTTTTTTTTTTTTTGCTCTGAATCCACCTTTTTCTATACCGGATTACATGCTGTAGGGTTTCTCTAGTGCTTTCACAAGGGCCAGATTCAATTAATGTGGCTGCGAGTTAAGTGGGCCCTCAGGGGTTAAGGTCTGTCATGTCAGATGGATCTGTTTGTGTGGAGGACCAGGAGAATCCCACACTCCACTAGTCTTGCAGAGGGGAAAGAGATGCCTAGGAGCACATCTCGGTATTCCCTTTACAAGCCTATATGGCTCGGAGGAATTTGATCTTAGAACCTTCAAGTCTTATACAAAGAGAGCTTAGAACCTCCCTTGTTCCCGCTGGGTTAAGACTCACGACCTGCTTTGAGACTGCGGGTTAGGATTGCATATCCTTGCCTTATTTGAGAGGTCTTCAGAGTGGCATGTTCCCCCTAAAGGCCGGGGAATTGGCTGCGTGCACACACAGTGATGGCTGCAAATGATTTCTCATGGATGGAGCTTACATGTATATAAAAAAATCTGAGTTTAACATATGAAGATCTTTGCAGAAAATAATATGACACGCTGACAGGATGAGTCCTCGCTGCTTTTTATTTGACTGTTTTCACTGAGACAGTGAGCGCTGCCTCTTTTAAATGAAATGGAGTGTGATGTCACAGCCAGTGAAAAAAACAGCCATGTTATCATCCAAGACCAGGCTAATTGATGAGTGCTTGTCAGCTGGATTTCAGAGATGACTTGTTTGTGGACGCCCCTGTATGACATGCCGATCTTCTTGCTCTCAAAACAGCGCCAGCGGCAGCCATCTGAGTAAAAAGCCTGTCACACAGCTAGACGGAGACACCATTGAAATATCAAGGGGGCAGACGCCCACATTTTTTTTTTGTAGGATAAGAGGAGGAGAGTACAGCTATCTTAGGAAAAAAAAAATTAAAACATTAGTTTCCACTCGCTTCACCATGAACAATCATCATTTTTTTAACTAAATTGTGCACCTGCATCCTCTGTATTTTAATATAGAATAACTTGTTGAGGAGCACACTCTAGTGACTCACTGACTACTGTACTTTTAGCAGTGATGTAGATTTAAATAGATACAAAAGATGTGAGAGATGAATGACTGTACATTAAAACAACGAAACAAATCATTAAATGGAATTTGGTGCAGTGAGTCGTTTGGCTTAAGCACCAAAAAATGTGCTTTTTCTTGTCTACTGATATGTAACTTTGCTTTGCTAATTTAATTAAAGCTGCACTAATCAATAATATTTATAATAACGGAGAATCAGATGAGTGTGTATTATGGGAGAAGAGGCGGTTGCAGTGCCAAGCACACTGACAGTTATGACCTAACTAAAACACTGTTTGGTTTTTATCCTCGCAACTTTCCTGTTTCGGTTCCCTCTGGCGACTATTTAACAACACTGAAGTAATACAAATCAAATTAAAGATAACTGAAGTAAACAATCACACAAAATATTTGATGTTACTTTAATGTAATGAATTTTTTTTTTAAGTTCAGTTTCAGCAATTAAAAAGACACACATAAATTGCAGCATTTAGCTTAAATGAAAAACTAATAATTTGGAGCTATTAGGGTGAGAGAAAAAAAAACAACATGAACAAACAACAGCTTTGTTTAACTTTTTTCAGTGAGCGCTGTATCAAACAGCAGGAGGCAGCTGTTCTCTGCAGAAAATCTTTTATAAACCCACACTTAGCAACTAGCTGAACATGTAAGTGGTGAAGTACTGTAGTAAAGGAGTTAGCTGCTGAAAGGCCAGATGGTTCTCACAGGAGTTGGTGGAGTCGAAAACAGAAGGAGAGCGAATGTTGCATCTACATTTTTTCTTTCTTTGTGGCCAGAGGCTGTAGATGATGGTAACGTCAGTCAGGCTCTGACAGATGAGTTAATAGGTAACTGCTTGTTAACAGGTTTATACATTCATATATGTAAGAGTCCATTCACCTCTGCCTCTCCCTGAGGGGCCCTCAAAAGGTCCCAGGGGCCAAAAAAAGCTTGAGCTTTCAATGTCACACACAAGTTCCACACTAACTAATTAATTCAAGTGTGGAATATAGGAATGATATGGAAAGATAAATCAAGCCTCATTAACGCTCTCCCGTGTGTTTCCCTTGCTACATTTCACACACATATTAAAAGAAGACACACTGATATAGCTGTGTGTAAATATTCACACATATGCACGTTCCAGGGATCAAGGGAGTGGCTTTTTTGATTCTGAAGCCTCTAAGCTAACACTGACAACTAAAGACTAATTCCACTGTGTGTGTGTGTGTGCATGCTTGATGGTGAGTCTTTGGTCGAGAATGGAGAAGGTGGGGGTGGGGGTGGAGGGGTGTAGGTGGGAGATGGTTGAATCTTAAGATGAGACAAGATTCCCTCTTATGCTTTGTGTTTCTCTCATACTCTGCTCTCTCTTTAGTATTTTATTCATTTTTCTTCTTCTTCTTTCATCCATTTACTCTCTCCACAAGGGCAAATCAAGACAAGGCCACTCACTTATTGAATTAACAGCTATCTGGGAGCATTAGGCAGAGGTCCCTTCCCTGATTTTCCACTCAGTGCTGTGGCAAATAGCGACAACACACAAAGACAGAGGCTATGACTTGTGGTCTGCATGGTTGGTCAAATCAAGCAAGTCAGGAAGCCAGGAAGCCAAAAAAAGAAAAAAAAAATAAAGAAAAAGGTCAGAGCCGGGGATGTAATTGGACGTGTAGCCCCCTGCGGAGTGCCATCTCCGGGGTGGGCACAGCAAGAGAGCCAGGGAATGTCGCGGCACCATAACCGAGCCTCGGAGAAAGGGCACGGTTCTGGGCTGAGGACTGCTGGTAACATCTTATCACAGCCTGGTCTCTTCAGTCTGACTCACAGCCTCCAAGCCTGCCTGAGGACATGGTGAGGCAAGCTTAGCATGGCCGTACAAAGGACACACACACACACACACACACATGGACACACAAACACTCCATACTGGTACAGGGCAAGGCCTCATCTTTGGTAGAGCCTCATAAAGCCTTGTCACCATAGCAACTACCACCTCATTAGAAAGTCACTGGTGGTGGCCAGTGCCCGTGCACTATACTTCTTTGTCTCTTTTATTCTGCCTTTGTATCTTTAGTTTTTTTTTTCCTTCTCTCATAATTACAGCTCAAATGGTATTTTTCTCCAAATGGGTTTGTTCCACGTAGCGATAAATAAAAGCCATTGAGATCACTTATTGGAAGTGGAGATGAAAAAGACAGAGGTAGTCTCAGAACCTGAAATGCTATTATGATCCACCTGTGCATTAATGAAAACCATGTTCACCTTACCTAACCTAACATGTTTCTCTTTATGAGTCTAAAACTTTTTACAACATGTTAACAACAAAACAGCTATTGTCTGAACCCCTTCAATTTCAAATTGATGTTGTGTTTCATTTTTCGCTCTCAATTGGGTTCCTCTAAGTAAGTCAATATGGGGTGATCTGGGGTGGCTGTCACTCTGACAATGGAAGCCAGGCACAATGGTAATGATAAAACATGAAAGTAACAGAAAAAGAAGAATCTGTCCTCACAAGCCATGAATGCATTTTTTCACCAAAGTGTTTTCACTGTGTGCCCTGTAACCTGCAGCAGGACCCCCAGCTTGTTATTGCATTAGAACTAAAGTGTTAAGGAAAGATGGGAAGCCGGTGAGGGATCATGTCCTTTGTATTAGAGCAAAAGTGCTGCAATAACTTGCAAAAAAGTAGATGAGATCTGTAAAAAATGTACATTGTTGTGTGCCACAGTTTTTGCAACTGCTTTTTGATCCCTCCACTAGGAGTCGCCAAAGTCAGATATCTTCAAATTCTACAAAAAGAGCCTATAAAGTGGCAATGCTAAAAAAAATCTATTACAACTAGACTCATTTTACCCACAAGGCTACAGCTTCACTCTGTACAGGTGTTATGATTGCTTTCATCAGAGTCAAACATCTAAGAACATGTTTGCTAAATGGAAAGAAGAGTTTAAGGAGAAAAAAAGCTGAAAAAAATATGTTTACCTTGAATTACTTACATCATTACTGATAGATTTCATTTGGAAACTTCAAAGAAGAATCAAATAGGTCAGCAGATGGCATATGAAGGCATTATCGAGCTGCTTATTTTGCTCTATACACACATCCAGGACAAAATCATCTGGGATTTACAGCTTTTGTGAACGGTGTTCTGATCAAGTCTTCCATAGAAATTGCTCCATAAATAATGTCTCAGTGAAAGTGCACTGTTTTGTTGGTTGTTCCATTGATTTGCACGCGTTGGAAATACTTTTCAGAGGCTTATAAAGCATGTAATATTCAATGTTTCTACTAGAAGACTTAGATTTCAAAAAGAAAACAACAAAAAAAGACCTGTGATATTACTGATACAGATAAAAGAAAGACAGTCTTTACTCGCGCCTGTTGTATTATCAGTAGCATGGCATTAGTGCCTCAGTGTTCATATAGCGTGAGTGTAATTGCATAAACCTTACTTTGTCTCCAAAGACATGGGTGTTTCACGTAGTTCTTAGTCTTTTATCTATTTATGCATCAAATCAAAAGGGATAGAGAGCCACATTTAGGGAGTGGAAAGTGTATCCTGAAGAATTTAATAAGAAAAGAGATCTTGATGGATTACAGACCTTCTCCACATCTGAGACATTTTCAGAATGATAAATCACAAAGGCTTTTCATTCTCCCTCTTTCTTTCTCTTTTCCCGTCTCTCTCTCTCTCTCTCTCCCTCTTTCTCTGCCTCCTCTCCTTCTCATCTCATGAGCCTTGGCTTTCAATTGTAAGAGATTACAGGAGCATAGCCGGACTGTGGCCCGTCGAGGATCTTTTATTAATATTTATATGCATATGAAACAAGCCAATTCTAAGCTGTCGGTGAGCAGCTGAACCCTGCGGCCCCATTGTGTGTGTGTGTATATATATATATATATATATATATATGTATGCAGGAATCAGTGTGTGTGGCGGTTTTGTAAATTTACAGTATATATGTGTGTGTGTGCGTGCCATGCAGTACCTGTGTTTCAGCGCGCGCGCGTGTGTGTGTGTGTGTGCCTGTGTTCCCTTTTGGCGCTAACCGCTTAACCCCACACCGTCCCAGACCACCTGATCCACCAGTTATGTATCACAGACCACGAGCGGTGTTTCCCACTAGGATTGGATCGTTAGCAGGACTTCTGGCTCTCCGTCCTCAAGGTTAAACAGGACTCTGAGGTCGGTGGTGGGGGGGGTGTGGAGGCTCCAAATCTGCAAACAAGTGTGGAGCCTGGCAGTCAAGGCTATCGAGGAGCTGATATCCCACCGTTGGAAGGAGCAGAAGGAGACTAATCCTTCATACATAATAGATAACCAAATCCTCTAAAACACAGAGACAGTGGCTGCCTGCGCCACAGAGGCCCTGCCACTGCTAACAGATCAGACATCAGGCATCCCCCTCCTCACCCCCTTCATTAATACTCAATTACAACAGAGCTCCTCCAGCACCGACACCATTGTCTCCTCCTTAAAAGCTGGCATTTGTCAAGAGGGCAGGTATCACCGTCTGCCCCCCCCCCCCCCTACACACAGATAATGCCTTATAATATCTTTGTCACCGGAGTTAAGTGGAGAGAGAAGCTGATCCGGTGAATAACATCGCATCTCATTGCAACCACTTTGCATTTGTCTGTCATAGTGTCCTGATCAAAACAGGAAGGCAATAAACTGATCTGAGGGAACTTGGTGTTTATGCTCACAGCCCGCTGGAGTGGTTGTATCATAGATTGAGAATAAACATTAACAGCATTTCATTTACTCGATGGGCACTCAGGAGTCTGCGCCACTGCTGCACAACACATTCATTTCAAGCCAAGGAGAAGCTGCACTCGGTGAGAGTTCCTCTTTCAGCAATATGAAAGTTGACACTCGCATATGGGCCTTTTGATCAAGTGACATTATTTTTAAGCACAAGCATGTTTGTGGTTTCTAATACTTGTTTATGTTGACAACTTTAAATTTATAAACTGTGTTACTTAACATTTAAAATACTAAAATATTTATTTGTCATTCTTTTTTTAAACATCTTGCGTAATTGCGACTTCCTGTGCGTGAAAACATAAAATCATAAACTAAACTTTACTAAGCTAAACTTAACTTACATTTAATAAACTGCATGCCTACATTTTGATGATACAAGTTTCATTTATATTTTCCATAAACACATTTTTACGAACTTGTTTTTTTGCTCTGTCATAACAATAATTTCACAAGATTAATGTACTTATTTTATTGGAGGAAATGTGGTTCATTGTTTTTTTACACTAGGAGTTACAGCCAAAAACAACAACAAAATTGTTAATGTTGAAGTCTGTTTAACTTCTGTCTGGTACATTTTTGCATCTCATACATCTTTATGCAATGCATGTCAGCAGTGCATCTGTTTGTCTATTTTCTGCAACCAAAATTGAATTCCTCTCATTTATTTTAGGTATTTTTTGAAAGCCCTAAAAGCTTTTTAATTACACTAAAGGGACAAAACCTGACAGCATGTGATGAGTTGTTTTTTTTTTTAGCTTTTACAGTCAAATACCTCCACTCTACTGTTATTAAAACATATTGTCAAACAATAAAAATACAAATAAATAAAATAGAGTTCTGTAAAATCATGTTAGTTGCTGTCACATCTGCAAAGTCTATTCCTTTTTTTTTTGCTTTTTTGAAACAACATAATCAAGCAGGCTTTGATGCTCTGAAGTTGGTGTTTTTCCGATTCACATTTGTGCAATAAAATAAAAACGCGTCTGAGTAATTGTAGACTTCATTTGCCTCTTAAAACCCATACATGTTTTTTCACTTTTTCCTTTTCAAAATCTACATTTCCCCTTTTCCACTGAGTGCATGTTCCATTGAGCCATTATAAAGTAATAAAACGCTTCCCCTCCTGGGTTTTTTGCGACCATTCTTAACATTTGTAGCTGGAAAGCGTTATGCTGAGTGGAAGATGTCACTAACAATACTTCCTGACACAGAATTAGTCACTTAGGAATAGAGTACTGCTGCTGTTGTTCCAATTAGCAAGTCCCTGCATGACTCGCTTGCTCCTCCTCTCATCCCCTCTCTGCAACCCTTTACATTACCCCATCCATCCCCATTATACTCAATTTCTTCCTCTCTTTCCTTCTCTTTCTTACTATCTTTCTCTTTATTTCTAAAACTTCAGGCTCCTTGCTGCCTTTGGGGCTTAGAGTTTTTTACAGAAATAACCAAGCAGGGAAAGTTCTCTCTGTGCCTCAGAGAATGAGAAACTGAAAACCCTTTTCCTCCATTTTTGCCCTCTCATACGTTTTTTTGCTCCCCTTTCTACATCTATCTCTCTTTGTCTGGGCAAGGCTCCCCAGCCAGCAGGGTCCCTGTGGGCTCCTGGTGTGATCTGTGGGTGTTTAGTTGTTAATCTGTCAGACTAATTCTATGGACAAACACTGCTGCGATGTATAATTCCCAATTCACGAGGAGAAAGGACGTGGAGGCCATAGGCCAGCCGGGAGACTGATGAGCCACACTGGCATAATTAAGGCCAGCACCTCCCTCGGGACGAGCCTGCACGTCCTCCTCCCTCTCTTTTGCTATCTCTCTGTCTATATACACTATCTATCTGTGTCCTTTACATTCCTCTCTTCTCCTTGTTTTGATCTTCCTCGCCATTTTTATTGCGTCTCTGATGGCAGCGGATAAAAATTCCTTCTTTTTTTCCTGCTACTTACATTGCAAATAATAGAAAGTAAAGAGGAGACTGGTATATAAGCAGGGAGAATGTGCTGGATTTATGAAGTGTACAATAGTATTTGTGCTCAGTTGTTTGAAATTCATCATTCATCATTCAAGGTATCAAGGGACATTTATTGTTCCCTACCTCGCCACTTAACTAACTGCATGTTTAATTGTTTTTTTTTTCTTTTGTTTTTTTTTTTTTCTTACACAATGTTGAAGATTTTAAGAGATAACCTGAGCTGGCTAACACCGCTTCTTTCCACAAAATTACTGTAAATTCCACG
>JAQMCX010000058.1:7204367-7250704 GCA_029814765.1 Acanthurus leucopareius | reverse complement strand
GACATTTATTGTTCCCTACCTCGCCACTTAACTAACTGCATGTTTAATTGTTTTTTTTTTCTTTTGTTTTTTTTTCTTTCTTACACAATGATGAAGATTTTCAGAGAGAACCTGAGCTGGCTAACACTGTTTCTTTCCACATAATGACTGTCAATTCCCCGTTTAATTTCCAGCCAGTTATGGATTAGTGGAATGTTGGAGAGGTTGAAAACCAGATAAGTGTAACTAACCAATCATTACTTTGCATTAACTGTAAAGTAAATACAATTTTTACGAGGAAGAAAATAATGAAATGACACAAGCTGTATTTTTTTTCATGTTATGTTTCTGCTATTTGTGCTATTACTCTTATTCTCTTATTTATTCCTTTTGTAACAAAATAATAATTTGTTTAATTGGGAAAAAAAATGTGCAAAATCGTGCTTAATGCATGTATGTCAGTGTGTGATCCCTGTATGTAAAATGATATATGGAGTTTTGATGTGAAACAAGCATTAAGCACAGTATGGGTACAATCCATGCTGTTATCCTTGTTAAATGTGACCTGTGTTAGCAGTGGGAGCTGTAGCTTTGTTAGCGGCGGCATGTGACAGCTCTGGTAGTGGAAGTGGTTGTTACTGCTGATCTAGCTGTGAAACACAGTGCCATGTCTCCAGGCAAGCTGGAAGATACCATCACACATACACACACACACACACACGCACAACCTAAATAGCGTGGATGGAGAGAGGGATCTCGACAGGAACGAGATTGGAAAATAGACAGTCGTCCTTTTCCTCCCTCACACCTAAGAGTCCCGTAGGCTGTGCATAAGAGCACTTTTCTGTAACTCTCTCCATCAAACTCTCCTCCTCCTCCTCCTCCTTTCCTTCTCTACTTTCTCCTCTCACTGCAGGCGATTGGTTTGATCTCTGATCCCTGTAGTCCTGCCACTTTCCTCCCTTCCCCTTTAAGCGAGTGCTGTTGTTTTCTCAACCTACATGGCTCTGCACTCTCCACACAAACCAAAACAGAGCAGCTCCTGTGACATAAATACACTCGGATATGTTAGCATTATATCCAGCTCCAGCCCTCCGCAAATCTCAACCAACACATTTGGAAGTATTAATAGGATCTGCTGTTTCCTCAGCTTCATATAGCGTAAGCACAGACCATTTCCATTGTTGGCGAGGCTGTCTTGAAAGAGTAATTCCCAGGTGAGATGTAAGGGAAAAAGCAAATGCAAAATAAAGAAGCCATATAAAGAGAGGCCTAAATTTGTGATGCTTTAAAAAGCATTCTGTGTGCAGTAGCTGTGCCCTACAGCAACCTCTTAGTACTGCAACAATTTGATGAAGCACCACACATTCTCTTTCAAACACAAAGCGTCGTATTAACAGGATTGAATGAGACAGGTCTAATGTGTTACTGGCCTATCTCGCTCCCGCAGTCAGATAATAAAACTGCAAATAATTTTTGGTTCATCTGAGTGTCTACCTTTGTACTTGTGCTTGTCTAGGACTCAGAGCAGCGCAGTCAAAGCAGTGATTGGTGTTGAGATAATCTCCTGAGAAAGAACAGACCTTGTTTCACGAATCAAAAAATCCAGCATTTAATTTCATTCCCTGGTATGGACTTTTCAAATGCCTCCCCTGGGACTTGTTTTTCTTT
This sequence comes from Acanthurus leucopareius, assembly GCA_029814765.1. Lineage (NCBI taxonomy): Eukaryota > Metazoa > Chordata > Actinopteri > Acanthuriformes > Acanthuridae > Acanthurus > Acanthurus leucopareius. The sequence continues at coordinate 7,249,054 of JAQMCX010000058.1, read as the reverse complement.
GAGAACTTTCAAAGAGACATGGCGGAGACATGTTTTTCTATCCATATCGTCAGGCTTTTTTCTTTTCTCTGCCGCTCAGATAAACACAAATAACTGAGCTTCTTTGCAAAAATGCCATTAGTCATTTGGTTGAGCCCCTCCATCTTTGATGGGAAAGCATTATGTTGTAAAAACAGCAGCATGTTTCCAGCCTCAGCCCAGGTTCTCAAGGGGGCAGAGCAGCAGTTGTTGTTGTTTAAGAGCTCCATTCATTCTAGGCTGGCGAAAACACACCAAGGCATATGGCGGCTTGATTTAGTTAGCTTGTAAAATGATTTCAGAAACTGCATTTGGATGAAGATAACAAAGTAACCAAGCAATCAAATTCAGTATGGTCAATTTGAAGCACCTGATAGCACAGATCCAGCTGTGGTGGAACATCTGGTGGAGGCTTCGGAGATCGGTAAAGGGAAAACTGTGGATTAAACTCTTCGTTAAAAGAACCACAAGAGCACAAACTTGAAAAAGATGTTCTTTTTTCATGTTTGTGTGCTCTGCCAGAAATGTAACATTAAACCACCTCTTAAAGGACACATGTAGAGGTTAACTTAGCTGTTGCAATCATCAGCCATGTAAGAGAAATAAAGTGTTTCTGCCACCTGGAAAATGAAAAGGACATTTACTTTCCCTGATCATGTTAACAGCGAGAGATACTGGCATGTAGCCCTGCTCTGTGGCTAGTCCTGACTAATGAGCTGCTGTGAGATTTGACGCTGGGCCTGAGTTAACCCTCAGGTCAGGTGCTTTTAATTTTTTTTTTTTTTTTTTTTTTTTAAATTTGTCTAACTTGATTAAGTCACCAGCCCCACCTACAGCACACACCCGTCAAAATGGGCCACAGCAGCTTTGAAACAGACTTTACCATCTATTTCTCAATTGCATGCAAAGACGATTTTTTTTTTTTTTTTTGCTACTGCACTGTATTAATGTTGGAATAGAGATGAATGCAATCAATAGATAAGAGAGTAAGTGAAACAAATGGGAGTTAGTGAAACAAATGGTTTGATTCGAGGCTGTAATCTGTGTGAGTGCTGCACGGGGGCCTAAGAGATGGCAACAACTATTATTAATGGTAAACAGTGAATAAAAAGACCATAATAAGACATGCATGATTAGATAAAGAGGAAAAGGTCACAGCAGGTTGATGCATCTGTCTCATTAGCTGCTTTATTTGTGTCCCTTCGTTTACCCTTCATTAGCCTGCCTGTTTAATCCCCCTTCTTTCTCTTTTTCTCCAAGTCTCTCCTTTCATTAGGCCTGCCGCTCTCCATCGCCTCCTCTCTGTGTTGTTTCTTAGTGTAATGGCTTCCCACAGTGTGTCTGTCTTTCCAAAATGTCACCCCAGTGTCTACACAGCGTACTACTTTTGACATGTGCACTATGTGCAGCAGACAGGGCATAGGGATTAATTTGCCATGTGTGTATACCTCAGCACCAGACAGGAGTAGAGACTGTGACTGAGGTCTGTCTGACAGCAGAGACGGAGCCTTACTCACTGGATCCCTCACGTCTCCTACAGCACTTGATGTCACAGGCAGCGGGGAAAAAATGGGAGGTACGCGATAGGGAGGAGGAGGAGGAGGAGGAGGCGTGAATGTAGCCTTGTGGGAACGAGGGAGCAGGAGAGAGAGAGAGAGGGAGGGCGGAAGAGAGAGGGAGAGATACGGGGAGAGTATGTGAGCGGTGTCAGGGTGAAAATAAGTGAAAGGAGACAGATCCCAGCACAGAGAAATAGAGAAGTTCGCTTTGTGGGGAGTTATCACTGTAATGCAGCTCAGTGCCAAAAGAGGTCATGTGTGTGCTGCAGATTCATTAGTTTCAGAAGACATTAATATCCTACAACCATTACCAGTTATAGCAAAGAACATTCTGTATGTGCGCAGCTTTATTAAGCACCGTTTGATAAACCTCAGGTAAAGTCTTAGAGTAATGAAACCGTCTCTACACCAAGCCTGATCTCCGGTTCATTTATCTTATTCTGAAAAGAAAAAAAAAAAGACGGTTTCATCAGATGGGACTGTATTTATTGAGGGTTTTAATTATAACACTGATGCCTTTTGTATCAGCATCTTCTGCTCATTTTCTCTTTCAATTCCCTCATTATATTCAGTTGTTTGTTTCGATTAATACAGCAGGTTGCAAAGATGTTCCTTTATTGCAGTGTGTTTTTTAAAAGATGAGTCTGCTGGCCTTTTTGTTTACAGAGGAAAAAACTAGTTTGAAAGGCAGCAAGGTTATTTGACTCAGAGACAATTCAGCTCCTTTTTTTAATAGGCAGCTACCATAGAGGCAAAAAAAACTAAAGGCGTATTCTATTCAATGCAATTCAATCAAAATATTGTTAAGTGCATTTTTACTCGTGTGTCTACTTGGCCAGAGCTATAATTACTAGAAAGAAGAGATTTAACTTTTATGTGACATTTTCCACTGATGGCATTCCTTATGTTGTTGATCTTAGCTGATGTTGTTACTCATAGCTATCAGCCTCACAGCCATGACTCCATACACCTACTCAGTGCCATAATTCTGATCCTGGAATACCTGATACTGTGAGTTTTGACAGTGTTGTCATTTGCCGTCATCATACTTGCACTCATGAAAGAAGGAAAGCCAAGACTAGCTAGACACACTTGTTTTATAATGCTGGACCAACACAGCAGTGAGTGTGCAGGGGCTGTCGATGACTCAGCAGGTGTTGAAATAGCATTAATGAAGAGTAACGTGTGGGGAGAACCAGTTATAGCATTGGCTCTGCTTTCTAGCTTTCTTTTTTTTTTTTTTTAACCGAACACAACTTGAACAGGGTGACCAACGAGCGATTTAAAGGGGCGCCATCCTATCCCTTCAAATTGCAAAAAATTACCAAAATGCATCCATCTTATTAACCTGCCATCGCCACTTTTCATTTCCTAGTAGCAGAGAGAGAGAGCAGGGCAGAAGGGTTGTTTAGTTGAATATGTTAGTCAGGTCTGCCTCACTCGCTGATCCATTATCTGACTGCAGCGTGCGCATCTCAGAATGTATGGCGATAAATCCAATGGTGCTGAGGAAAAGCACCATTGGAAGACGCTGAAGTAGCAGATGGAATTTGAAATTGCGCCTTTTTATCTCAAACAGTCCCATCTTGAATCTATTATATTCTTCAAACTATATTTTAAAAATTGCTCTCACTATAATGCCAAAGAATGAATATTATAAACCAAAGATATCACTGATTCCCACATCCTTTTCTGTGTTTGGTGAATAGTTAATGATCAAGATTAAGTGCACTCCCTGCTCCCTGCTCTTTAAATGACAGAAATTGCACTGGAATTCTTGATATAGTCCAAAATGCTGAATCCTGACCTTCCTTTGCAAGCAGGGAAGATGGTAATTTACTTCAAGGCAACAGTGAAACCCATCCTGCTCTCCTCTCTGATGATGAACTTAACCATTGCATGCATCACACCTGATTACAGCATTGTTCATGACAGCCCGCTGCAGCTACGTCCTCTTAATAAAGTAATGTCTGGAGTGGCTATGAGAGCCTTGTCTGGGAGGGTATGCAATGGGCTGGGGAGTAATGAGCAAGTCTGAGATAAATAATGGATTGCCGTCATTCATATTACAGAGGAAATTACTGTAATGGTGCTTGCTGGGTGAAAGACCTCCATCTAACACATTAACACTCAGGACAAAGACAAAGAGGAAAGGGGGGACAGAGGGAAGGAAGAGGATGAAAGTGGATGACATGAAAGTGAAGGAGGGAGGAGATCATCATCCACAAAACATATCCTGCCACTTGAGGACTGGCATAAAATGAGGTGAGGGAGGGGAAGGGAGGAAACGAGCACATGACTATTTTGAGGTTGAGATTGATGGAAACACCTAAAAGCTGCATTACCACCATGACTTATGTCAGGAGGAAGTTTTCTCTCTTCTCTCCTGATACCTTCCTCCTCCAACCCTCCTACTTATTCACCCAACCCTTCCACCCTCACCCTCACCCTCTCTCTCCCTCCCTCCTTCTCTTTCTCTCTCTCTCTCTCTCCTCTGTGCTCTCCCAGGGCATTAGAAACAGAATGGTCTGAATGTTAGCCTCCAATAGTGGAGATAAATGGGATTTGAAGCACAGGCTATAAGGAGTGGCAGTCATTAGACAGTAAGTGAGCCAAGCGAGTTGTTAGGACATGAGCAGTGCTAGTCGTTAGGAAGGGATGGAGGGAGAGAGAGAGAGAGAGAGAGAGAGAGAGAGGGAGATGGAGCGATGGAGGGAAGGAAGGAGGCCACTGGCTGTTTGTTCTAGGACTAAGTGCTGGATAATGAGATCAGACTGACATGACCCGGCCCCAGAGCTGAGAGAGACAGCTTTGCCATTACACCTCTCTCTCTCTTTCCCTCTCTTTCCCTCTATCTCTCCCTCTCACACATACTTTCTCTTTCTGTCTCCATTTCTCTCTCTTTTATCTAAATCTCCGTATCTCACACAAACTACAGCTGCACCAACGGTGGCATATGACATCTAAAGCAGATGGAAACACAGTCTTATACAAATGTGAACCATAAAAACAAACCACACTTAGGATATATCAATATAATGGCTAGTGGGGAATTGGGCATTTTAAACATTAGAGCACTTGCAGGTTAAACCCTTTGGTTCAGTGAAGCAAAGGTGAAAACAAAGAAGATTAATTGTGTTTGAAAGAATGCAAAAGCCTGGAACAGCTGACATTGACAGCATGCTTGTCAGAAAAACAGGATATTTCTTGCAGGGAGGAGGAAAATATAATGTCTACAATTTATTACATTTCGCAGGTTTTTAGGGCCCTCAGTATGCCTCAGACAAAGCACTTGTCAGATCAGTCAAACAGTGTCTAAAACCCATTTCCTCCAATCGATCATTTCTGCAACTTTCTGAAGCCGACAAATGTGACAAGCGTGCCCACTTCAAGGAACAATTGGCCAGGTGTGCACTAAGAAAGTACGGAGGATTTGAACCACTCTCTCAAGCTGTCTTTTTCCGTCAACTGCTTCCATCACTATTTATGTGTAAAACTAAGTGCACCACCTGGTATGCCTTTAAGGAGAAACAGTCTAAAAGTGCCTCACTATCCCCATTTGTACTAATTATTGCATCTTTTCCTTCTGTACGGGGAAACAGACATAAAAAAGTTGTTCAACAGGCACTAACACCTTTGGAACACATATAGGATTTGAACTCTTTTGGCCTTTTAGAGGTTGATAGACAACAGTTTATATAAATTTTTTCCTCTTAAAGCACACCAGGGCTTTAACACTGTTATGCAGCTGCATATTTTTGACAACTTAGTGATTGAATGTACTGTAAGTCCAGCTTAGACTCAAACTGTCCAAACGGTTTAACTGTAACACTCCAGCGAAGATTTACCTTAAAAAGCAGCTCTGACCTCAAACCCCATTCATTCTTCCTCCTTAACCCACACAATAAGAACCAGTAAACTGCAGCATTGACTCTACCTTTACTATCCAGGCTTTGTGGCTTCACATGTCTCATTGTTGACCACCTTTCTGCCAGAATTTAAGACCTTATGGATTCTCCTGACTGTCGAGCCCTGTCCACCATGAGAGGCCTGTAATAATGTGACTACTTCAGCTGTTTTTCCCCCTGTGGAGCTCAGCTGCAATGAGTGTGATGAGGCAGAGTGTGGCAGTGGCTGTCCAGAGCCATTCTCCTCTGCCCTTCCACTGGAACTGCTGCCTCTCACCTCTCAGACAATCTGTGATGCTGCCCTGCAGAGTCAAGGAGCCTTCTGTTTTTGCACTGCTCCATATGTATATGTAGCTGAGACAGGATTTCAGCGGTCATGAAGTCTGCAGACTACTTGGCATCCTGCCCTTCACCCTGGGTCATTCACATCTCTGAAGGAGCCCAGAGATGAACTCAAGAGAGAGACCATCATCATTACCCCAGATATGGGTGTTTGCAAAGGCAGCATTACTGGATCTCATACAGCTGAAGGCCTCCGATTCCAGATCCCTGGACTTCAGCACGGTGAATAGGAAAACTGACACTGTTCAAATGCAGCCTGTCACTCCACAGTATACTGGCTGCCAGCATCATCCCTGGAGCTGTGACCCGATCAGGGAGAAGAAAACCTACCCCCCTCTGTATATTTTGGACAAGGTGACGACAAAAAAGCCAGAAAAAAACAAGACAAATATTACTCTTGGCAGCCCAGTCAGAGGCCGACTCGAAGGTTGCACACAGAGCAGAGAACCAGTGAATCAGAGGTGAAATGTTACTGAAATTTGCTATATCCATCTTGTTTTCTGTTATTGATTGTATCTTAAAAGACGTGTCAACCAAAAATGATGTCAGTGCAGAATGTTGAAGGGAGTGAAATGAAAGGGTTTTACAGTCTGAAGCTCAGGTTATCACTTTGTAGTAACAGCAAGACAAAGAGACGATGTGACAGTTCAAAAGTTAGAGCTAAAAGTCTTGTCCTGACGCCTTTTCCCATTTTCAGCTTGATTCCATTGATGCCTTGCCTGTCTCTCCTTTGTCTCTCTTTTGTGTGATTGGTTTGATGATTATCTTCTTCCTGGCGAACAGAAATGCTAACAAGTCATTTGCGAATCCAAGTCAAGTCTCAAGTCTTTGAGCCAGAGTCCAAGTCAAGTCTCAAATCTCTTGTGTTTCTAATTAGTGTTTTATCATCTTCTGCATATCATCTGCTCTTCCAAGAACACTGCACAGATATATCTAAGAAAATCAAAGCAAGTACCACTGTATTATAATCATCCCTTTATCTATCAGCTACAGCGGCAGCATTGATTGTTTGTATCTCATATGCTCACTTTAAGCAGACTATTGTTATGCTATTTGAAGATAACACAGTATGAGCTTTCCTTTAAAGTTGCAGCTGTTGACAACTGGTTGAGAAAAGTGTGCAGGGGTGAAATAAGGGAAAAAGAAAGAAAAGAATCAGCTGTTCCAAGGTTTTTATACAGCTTATTCATTTGAAGGGAGTAATTTTACTGTAATGTAATTTTCTTTTAATTACCTGTGATTTTCATGACAGTTGGTATTTGAAAAAGTATCTCTCAGAAACTGGTACTGATGTTACCAGTATTAAACGTTTTGGAACAATGAAACAGCCCGACCCACCAAATTTTTGGGGACACAAGTAGTTCCCAGCCGTTCAGGTGAGCTTATAAAGTAATGAATATTTGTAAGGGATGTTTCTTGCAGCTCATTGGTTTTAGAATTGTATAAGCAGAGTGTTTAGATAAAGTTTTTAGCTTTGTTAGGCTACATAATGTATGGAGTCCCACTGACTTGATATTTTGGCAGCTACATAAGCAGTCTCCAGTAACTTTATAGATTATGTGTAGCCAAGAAGTTAAAACCTTGTAAAATGATGTCAAGCTCTAAAATACACAAATCATCTAAACCTTAAAAAAGATATCTCACAAGGCACGTTGCAGAAAAAAAAATATTTCTGCACAATTTGGACACGACCAAACAGGAACTGTGAGTGAAAATTTTCAATACTTTGAGATTTTATATTCTTCTTGTATTAATGAAACAGCTCAAAAAGAAATATTGATGTTGTTCCTCAGTATCCCCACCCCAGCTTTTCACAAGTGCTCACTAAGTAGTGCAGAACATTTGCTGGGTTGTTTGATAACCACTCCAGGTTTTTTTTTTTTTTTTGCTAACATCTCTCGCAGTTCCCTATTTTCTAGAGAATGTCCTGAAAGTGTTTGGTGAGTTTTAACCCACTGCTGTGTGAGGCCTAGTTACAACTGTAGGCAACATTCTTTGTGTCACTTTAGAAGCTGTAAAAAAAAGTAAAGGGAGAGGCAAAATGTTATCTGTGACAGAGGAATTCAGTATATCTTAATATATGAGAAAGACAACTGAAAATAAGTGTGCCAGTGTGTCGGTGTTTTTATACTAAGGTGTTTTTTTCGTTAGTTTTCTACAGGTTATGTTGGAAAGCGAAAATGGTGGCAGCTGCAGGCCTTTTATTCCAAAGATGATTTTCCCAGTTACTGCAGCCACTTTTGTGCAAAATGAATCCAGGTGGCCACTGTTTTTGCCAAAGCACAGAGCAGGAAGGTTCAGAACAGTGAATGTCCATTAATGACTGTTTGATGACAGTTGTTTTGAATGGCGCCATCAATTCTTATTTGGCAGCTTATTGATTGATTTCACGGATGACTGTGATGCAACACCTTTTGATTTGTGAAGTTGCTGTGAGGCTCTCTACACTGCATGATTTGTGTTGTCTTGACACGCAGTTCAATCAAAAAAAGGGGAACCAGAGCAAGTGATGAGAGTGTTTTGTGTTTTGTCTTAGAAGTTAGAAATGACAACAAAGTAAGTGAGGATAAAAAGAGTCAGAAATTCTGATTTAAATGTTAAGCAGGATGGCATGTCAGGTGGTTGACATTTCATAGCATATGTAGAAATAATGAGAAGGACTAGTGACTACTCTGAGGCACAATCGCACAGGTTTAGTAGGCTTGCAGAGGTGGAAACTAGATTCTGAATCCAAGAGTAACTTAAATAGATGCAACCTTATTGCGATCTAATATGAACAGAAGCAAAACAATGATGGTAATCTACAGCATTGCTAATTAAACAGTTGTTTAAGTGCATAGTTTGAGCTTATATTTCATATTGTCTCTTCTGTAAATGCACAGCAGGAAAAAGACGGTGCTGACAACCTGTTTTTCTCCACAGCTAACAATAACAAAACCATGCTGTATAATAGTCATAATGCTTCATTGAATTCACTGAGCTATTGCCTCTCACTGTCTTGATGGTGCTGTAACTTAGCATTTCTTTACAACAGTGGGAGTATGGCAAAGCTACAGGCAGAACTTCAAAGAAGTGTCAAACAGGTTTGTTGAGAGAGTCTTTGTTGAGCTTCACAGAACTTTGTTTGCTCCACGCTGACAGATACACACACACACACACATGCACACTAACACACATGAGAAAAAGACAACATCAAAAATCGTCACAAGTCCTACACACTCGTCACACACACGCACCGGAACACAGAGACATTCGCACATATGAAACATGAGTGAGAGCCAGGCAGCTGTCTGTGTTGCTCTGTGATTTCCACTGAAGATGCTAGAAAAGGAGTGCGTCGAGCAAAGAGGCTGTAACTAAAAGCAGCAGGGGGTCGACTGAAACATTTCGTTTCCTCTCCATGAAACCAACAGGGGGGCATTTAAAGAAAATACAACCATTTTAATTTTCAAACAAGTGGCTGGTTGTAAAGAATCCCACTGGAACTTCTAGCTTCAAACATACATGGCATCCCATGTGCAGCACATGCTTAAGGTGGATAATGACTCTGCACTCGACCGTGTAATTCTAACCATATATGCACATATTCTCTTGAATACTCCGGCATGCAGAGTATGAAAAAAGACATTTGAAAGCTTAGAAGGAAGCTCAATACATTTAGTTTTTTCAATAGTGCAGCCTTGTAGCAAGGGTCGCAGCTGTGAATTGCAATGAGTCAGTCAGGGTCTGTGTGTTGATCAGAAGACTCTTTAAGGCTCCCAAAGACTCTTCTCATCTTTGCACAAATCCTATGTCTTATTGACAAAAGCAGTGAAGTTTCTATAATAATTATTTGTCTGAGTCTATTTCTCTTTTCTTTTTTTTGCTTTTATTTAAACACATTTCTATGTTTGGACGCACACTTCCAGTAAACACCTCTTTTCAGTTCCACTGAAATGTCATTTTGGGGTTATTTTTGTTGCATTTTGTTTAACAGGTCCAACTATTAACTGTGATCCCTGGTGAAAAATAACCAGTTGAGGGGCAATCTGCTGGGGTGTTATGTGTTTGCGTGCATGTGTGTACTAGCCTGTGTGTGCGTGTATGTGTGTATGCTCCTACCTGTTTCTGTGTCCTCTCTGTGTTTAAATCCTGAGGTGAGATTGAAGGACGAGATGAAAACACACAACAAAAGGCAGATTGGCTCTGCTAACAAACCGACAAAATGCCACATCAAAGCGATGTGTGGTGTGTGCCGCTGGGTTGGTGAAAAATGCAAAATGGAAAAAAAAAAGGCCAAATTGATTTTCAATTGGTTTTTCTAGTTAATGAAATGTGTGTCAACAATTTAGGGGAAACCTTTTTAGAAAACAAGAACTACTTACTTTTTATCTATTTTATCAGAGATTTTATTTAAATCATGTTTCACAGGATCTTCACCTCTCCTTATGGAATGACTCATACTCACACCTCAACCAGTGTTAATGATCTGAGAAGAGGGGAAAATTTAGCTTAAGTGGGCGTGATGAAAACTAGACTTCAGTGTGGATGTGCTGAAGATTTGACTATAATGGCTGCTGTAACTGCACCTCGGTGGACAGAGATCTTCGACGGAGTTCATGAAAAAGAAGCTACTCACTGAGCTTCAGAATAGTCCAAGTTGACAGCACTCCTGTATTTAGTTCCTTAAACATTTCCACAGTTTCTTGTTGATCTTGGATCTGGGATTCCCACAGGGTCTTTGCTTGGTCTTCTCTGCATGTCAGTGTTTAGTTCACGCCTCAGAGCTGGAGCTCAGTTTTACAGCTTTTCTACCTGCACACTGCAACCTCCACCTTTGTCCTAAACTGTCTAGGAAACATTTTCACTGCACTTAAGATCCAACAATTGCCCTGTTTCCCAAGTGTTGCAGGTCAGTCAAGTCTTTTCCAGCAACTGGTTCTTACTCCTAACTGATCACATATGGCAGCCTAATCACAACCCCTTGGAGCCACTTTTCAAGCACAGGGTACACCTTTAGCAGCAGTGTGTGACACACTGGGCTTTCAACTAACCTCAATGTAAACCCGTCAGCAGCAATGTAGGACAGAAAGCTACAGCACCATCTGATTAAGAAAACTGAAAAAATGCAAATTAAAAAAAAAAAAGTGGTGGAAGACGGAGCAGAGTGTAGGGTGACACACAGAACATTCAGCTAGGAGACATGAGATCAGGTCTCAGTCAAAGCAAAAGTCAACGATATTCTTCGTAATTTTGTCAACTGAAATTAACAAAGTGGCTTTGAGGCTTAAACTTGACCAAATTGAAAGTGTGTAACAAAGTTTGAAATGTATTAAAAACAGTGACATCTTCAGAAGGTTAGGCTCTGTGGCAGGAAAGCTTTCTCATGCTGAAAAAGTGCATTATGAAGTGACGCAGAGGGGTCCAGACGAAGCTGAATTTGTTGTTTTTTCAGACGCTGGTTGTGTTTTCTGATGTCAGTCACCTCTTCTGTCTGGTTTTGTGGAAACACTCCTCCATTACTTCTACATACCCTTCATCTACACATGCATTTGCGGCTGCCAGATATTCTCTTGGCAACTCATTCTTTGCAAATACTTGACAGATGTTCTTGTCAACACGTTTGTTGCTGTTGTAGCTATGGCTGACACACTCGGGGCTCTGGTTCTTTTTTCTTCTTTTTTTTTTTCTCTGGCTGTAATGTTTTTGTTAAACAGTTTCTATTTTTTGTGTCTGTATACTTAACTTTAGTCCGAATCCTCCCCTCTCTTGCAGCTCGATGCATCAGCTGGATACCTGTTGATTTGAAGGATGCGTGTGTTGCTGTCTCCGATCTTGTTATTTCAGTTCGAGCTTGATTACCTGTCTTACTCTGTCAAGACAAATGGTTGTTAATGACTCTCTTGAGTTATCATGGCAACTGTGGAAGCCCCGCTGATAATTTGACTCTTCCACTGCTAATTGTCCTCCTTTTCTTCACAGTTACCCACAAGAAAAGAAATGCCATTGTGTTCACATCTGTGCTTTAGGATGATCTGAATCATGCAAAGCAGCAGTGGGGATAACTCATTACCTTGATATATGTCATCCTTGATGATTACTTGGGAAGTTTAGTTGGCTTTTAAACTTTTTCTCCACAAATCCTTGTACTTGAGAAGGAACTTTTTATATTTGAAATCTTTGGTTCTGAGTCACTGAGTTAAAGGTGTTCTTGGAGAAACGAGTAGATCAGTGTTACGTATTTTAAAAAAAGGGCATAAGTAAGCTGCTTCTGCTTTATCCAAAATCACCATAACAGAAATTGGTTTGACTTCAGACAGGCTCACTAGTATTGGATATTGTGAACACTTCACATTAGTATTTATGGGGAGCTCCAACATTAGCTCTCTCAGTATCACAAGCAGTTTGACTGATAAGCACAGTAGAGACATTAAGCAGGTGTTAGTAAATGCAGTCTGCCACCTGTCTGTTCTGGTGGGGGTTTACCAAAAGAACTGAAAGGTGTCAGCCAAGGGCAAAGACTTAGTACATTTTGCCTCCCACACTGCTAAGATTAAGCCACACTTTGTCACAGTCTCTCATACAGGTAGTAATACCGTACCACTGGCAACAAGTAGTGGCCATGGGAGCACTCTTATGTATATAAATTATGAGAAAATGAAAAAGACAACTTCTTGTATTTGCCTTGGTTAAATAGATCAAGAAATGAAAAAAAAAAACGAGGCTCCTTTGGGTTCCAAACTAGCACATTAAATGCATTTATTACTGCCACTAAAGAGGTCATGATTTTGGTTTGTTGGTTTTTCAGAAGAATTACGGAAAAATTACTGTCCTAGTTTTCGTGAAACATGACATTGTGGAAAGGTGAAGCATGTGATTTGGAAGAAGCCATTAAAGTTTAGTGCAAAGCTGAATCAAAGGGTTTACTTTTGTTTAAATTGCAAAATAGGTCATATAGCCTTGGTGGAATAAATGCTGTACAAAAAATTCTGGAGATGGTAACACAGTTTAAATGTGACAAAATTTAAAAAAAATACAATGACTCTATGTTATCATTCACATTTACAGGTATCAGCAGTCTTTTAGGGTAGCTTAAACATGTAGCCGCTCAAACTTCATATGGAATGAAGTCAGCAGGTAGAACGTGTATGGGTGGATGGATTTAATTGTAATTACTTTTTTTTTTCAAATTGAAGTTTGAAAATGGAAGCATTAAAATACACATATATTGCAACCTATTGCAACTAAACACCCTGATGTAAAAGCAATAAACTTCACCTACAGCCTGTTGAAGACAAATGCTCAAACTTTACGCTTCACAAGAACAAATTAGAATTTAAAGAACGTGATAAATGCACAGCAGAGATAAAAAGGAGCAAGGCACAACCATTTTTTGACATAATTCTATTATTAATGGAACTTTGTCCAGACATTTATAGTGAATGTGCTTGCAGATTTGCACGTTGTGAAAGAGTGGATTATTGGCCTTAGTGTTGGTCTGCACTGTCCAAGTCACCCTCTAGTTTCATTATTGCACTGTAATGAAAAGATTACACCAGTGTGGAAGAAATATTTGGCAAGTGACATAATTGAGCAGGGAGTGTTGAATCTTGCTTTTTAGTGTGCCTTCACGACTTACTTATTATGGTCTGCAGGTGCCCTTGGAGAAACCTGAGACTCCACAGCCAATCAAAGCAGTTCTTGGTTGAACACAGCTGAGCTCAGGACCAGGGTCAAAACCTGGCAGGTGGTGCTCCACAGCTGCCTCGGCACATCGTCCCTCAATTAAGTCATAACATAGATTAGCAGAGGGGCTGCTTTGCTCACTGCTGATCCTCATGTCACACTTAAAAGCTTAGAGTGATTACATACCCTAATGCAGTCTACTATATTTACATGAGTCTTTATATTGTTTAGGTGTCATCCTCTGATCTCCGGAATGCAGGTCTGACTGCAGAAAATATACTGCATGTTGATACTGAATGTAGCAAGATGTAATGCAGGATTTTTCAAAAGCAACATCTGCTATGATTTTAAAGAAGAAAGAACAATTTTGTCACTTTAAAATCATCAATAAACTATTTTGAAGCTTCCAAGGGCTTTTATGAGTAAAATGCCATAGAGTTACAAAATCAGAGGTGTTAGCACATGCTTTTTGACATATGCGTCATTAGGAAAGACCTGCTTGCCAAAAAGAGGTCTTCTCTCTGCAATCCCTTACAGCATCAGTGAGATTTTGTTTTATAAGCTACAAGTGCGGACAACAAATTCTGTCCCGAAGCACTGACAAAAGATCCTCACAATAGTCCACAGTGTGGTCAGGGTTGTTTCTTCAGAGGGGACGTGCTTTAGGTGGAGTGCAGGTACTTTGTGACTTCGGCATTTGAGGAAAAGGTGAAGACCCCAGAAAAACAGCATTTATCTTGCTGCTGCCCTGCACAGCAACTTGGATGCCCCTTCAGACACAGTTATCTACAATGGACCTCTAAATGCTGGGCTGGAGTTAGGGGTGTCATAATAAAATGGTACTGACAAAAATTGTTATATTCTACAAAATTAAAGTCATTAATGATAATACCGTTTAAATAATACAGTGTTATTGTATGTCTTAGTAGTGGTGTTGCACTTTAATACTGGTTGCCATCAACCATAAAAAGGAAATATTCATCAAGCGTAATTGCCTTTTTAACGCTTTTGTGCAAAAGAGAAATAAAACACACAAAAACAAGCTCAAGAGGAATTTCACAAATAATATCATTACTGGAGGACAACAATTCTTTGGTCACAGTCTGATATTGTGACAGCCCCACTTAAAATAAGATTCTTGAAATGAGTCTTTTTAGGTAGTGTAAGACCCTCACTGAAAGCCCCTGTGTTTCCATAATGACCAGAAAGACTTCCTCTAACCCACAGAAAGCTCTCATCACAGACAGTCATTTCCTAGCTGAGTTATTGATAGACGGAGTCAAAACTCTCTAATGCCTACAGCGCACATAAACTGTAATTGTAAAAAAAAAACCTGGTAGTGTAATCTCATACTGCAGATGGAGGCTGGTGAAATTTTAAAAACAAGCAAATTTGAAAAAGATCCTGGAAACTCACCAACACAGAAAATGGGATCATCCTCAGCTAAAAGCTGTCCTGGCACATTCAGGCAGTAATAAAGCAAACACCACCTAAAGTCTGACCCAACGAACAGGGTCTGACAGAGAAACCGTTCCGGTCCTTTGGGATTTTGCTTTTACTGGTTTTTCCTTCATCGAGCACATTCATTGCAGTCACTGGTCTTGCAGGAGAAAATCACTTCCTGATTGTGGTGTCAGTAGCTTCAGGACCAGGTACTGTAATCGAGAGACATTGTAACTTTATAGGAAGCCAAAAAAGCTCAGCTTTAAATGTTGGGACCTGCCTCTCAGACTGATGTCCATTAGATGTTGGGTGGTGTCTCATTTCAACATACTCAGCAAAACCATGACATGAGGATGATTTATAATGCAGCTAAAATGGTGATGTGTGATTTGAGGCTTAGCGTTGTTGTTATAATGCCACTGAATGTTATTTTGCTTTAACATTATTGATTTTTATATGCTCTGTTGGTATTACTTCATGCTATTCCTTTTGCTGTGTCTTCAAGGCCAATAAATAAAAGATCACATCTTAGATAATAAGTTGTTTGCTTGTAATATTATTTCTAACATTAATTACAAAATTCAATGTTGTCTTTGGAAAAAACTAATTTCACAGGAGATGTTAAGTTAGTGCTAAGAGTAGTTAGTCATTATTTGCTGATTAAAAACATCCTATTTCAGCTTCATTAAGGGATTTAATCAGGGCTTCTTTTTAGTTATAAATTGTCTGTTTAATTGCTTTCTGCAACTCTGCGTCATTATTTAGATCAGCCAGTGACTTAAAAAACCAGGGGACAAGAGAGAAATGAGAGATCCTGAAAATAAGTTATTTCATTTTACAGTTGGCAAACTAGCTCTAATTTCTTATTTTCAATGAAAAATTAAGCAGTAAAAATATGAATTTTACCATTTTCTTAAAAGCAGCCTGATTGTTTTGAACCCTGTTGCTTTCACATTTAAAAAAACTGATCTAATGGTTCATATAGAATAATTATTAGGGGGTAGATATACAATCATGTTGATTATAACTAGAATAAACAGTAACATCAGTAACAGAAAAGAAGTAGGCAGCCAGTTTGTGGACTAATTCAGTCTAAAATAATGGCATTTCTATAACGCCCGCTTTAACAAACTTATGAATTTTGTTTTTGGAATATTTGGCTGGCTGTTGAATTATAATTCAAATTCTTTAAGATTTTTCAAATATTTAAGTCTACCCTCATGGATACAAACAGGGTGGACAAAATAGTAAACAATTCTCTCTACAACACATTATAATGAATCTATAGCTAGGAGTTATTGCACAGCTGTTGTCTAATGCTGCAAGTGATTTAGCTTCTGTTTAATTGCCTCATAAACTGGAAAGTGAGTAACAGCAAGAGAAAACACAAGTGCTTCGTTCAGCTGAAAGAAAACATCCCACAAAGTCTTCTAACAATCTATTTAGTTAAGTTAATTTTAACTAAACACCCAATATAACACTGTTAACTTCCTGACTGATAAATAACTTCAGATTCATGACCAGTGTGGTTGCCTCCCTGCTACCATTTATCTTATCTTCTGTGTAAAAATCTTAGTTCAGATGTTCAGAAAAATCCATTTGGCCTTCTAACTTCCTGGTCAAACTCTGAGACTTAAATGTTGTCTGTGTCATCCGTGGCTAACCTTAGCAGTCTTTTCCCAAGCAGTAGCCTCAAAGGAACATAAGAAAAATAGCCAAGGAAAACAAAATTATCAATAAAGCTCAATATAGCTATATTTAATTTTTACATTTCTATGACTTAAAAATAGTAAAGTGAACACGCTCTGTGACTTGCAGTCAGAGCAGAGGTTTGTCACCCGCGCTGCCATTCAATACCGATTGAGCTTGCAAAGGCCACCATGGTCCTGTCAGAGGTCCAGCCCAAGTTACTGAGGCAGCAAGGCCTTAAACCTCCTTCAGGGCTACAACAAGCCAGCTGTTGCTTTCCCTAACACAAGCAGCTAACTTCTCAGTGAAAAGAAAAGTACATTTGTACTATATCAAAAGGACTACCATTTATTGAGACTGTTTAGTGAAGTTTTTAAAGTAGTTTGCAATTTGCATTTTATTACGTCTTTTTTCTTGCATTCAACAGTCTCAGTCTTTTTCTATATTTACCTGTAAATGAAGAGCAATTTCAAAATTGAGGGGAAGAGCAAGTAAATTATTATCTGTGTCTGTTTTAAAAATTAAAAAAGGTAAAAACCAAATCTGTATTCATGTCTTTACACTGACTGGATGGAGCTTCTTCTTTTTAAAATAATGTTCTGTGTGTGATTACAGGGCTTGTCTTTACAACCATTTTTTTTCTTTTTTTGATTGGCGAATGGCAATTTTTTTTTTTTTTTTGCTACACAAAATATAACACATTGTTAATTATGTGGTAAGTTTTTGCTTTTGTATATGTTAAAAAAGATGTTAACAGAGCTCCTTATGAGCTCATCACACAAGCAGGGAAATTGACACTTAGATGATAGTCATACCTATAAATATACGAAGTCCATTACATGTACTATATATTTGTGTCAGCAGCTCTAAGAGCACTCAATCAACCCAGTGTCAGCATTGGTTGTTATTGGTTATAGATGATGTCTCCTCTGAACATCATTTCACATATTTTAACCAAATAAACAAAATGAAAATGAAATGAAACAGAGCAATTTAATATACGAGAGCCCCTCCTTCTCTGCCCCACACCACCACCCCACGCAGACTGGTTGACCTCCCTGCCCTTGCCTGCCCTGCAGTTGTGTTTTTGTTGAAGCATTTTAATCAGAATTTCAATACTGATTTTTTTCTTTTAAGAGGAAGAAGAGAGAAAGACATATTTTAGAAATGTTACTGCAATTTGGTAATGTTTTTTTTCAACCAACTGCCTCTTTTTAACATTTGGATCCCCTTCTTTTCTCTTCAAAAAGAAAGGGAGCAACCTCCTCTCTCTTTGTGGACCTGCTTTGTTGGATTTTAAGATACTTTAAACATAAAACTGTCGATTTTCACAAACCCTCACCCACATATAATCACCAGAAGATAACAAGACCAGGTGGACAACCAGTTAAATCTCACTTTTCTGCGGTTTCTTCCCCTGACAGAATGTGTATTGATTAAATTACCTGAAATTCATGCCAGCATCTGCCTGCCTATTCTCAATATATCCACAATGTTCTCTTTGTCCACCCATCCACACACATCAGTCTCCCTACCTTCCCCGTTGTCAGTCTCGCTTTCTGTCCGTCCGCGTCGCGATCCCCTTCTCCTCCTCTTATGTCGACATCTCACATTCATTACCGCGTGGCCTTGGCTCAGTCTGCTCTCTTCCCTTCTGTGGTGCTCAATTACTCTGTCTTCCTGGGGCAAGCACTGGTGTCAAGCCACTGTAATGACTTTCTGATTATCTGTCTTTATGTGATGAATGAGATGGAAATGTACCACCACGGCCAAACGGGGCTGGAGCTGTGCCAAGCTGCCACACCACAGTCAGGGCGGACGGGCGCGGGGTGGGGGTAAGCAACAAAACAAATAGCATTAGATCGTAATACAGATGCAACTGTTGTTATCTGTGTCACTCAAACAAAAGGAGTCATGCTCAATTTTGGTATTTTTGGGGGCTGAGACTTCATTGTTTGCGACGTAATGTGGAAAACAACAGCTAAAAGCCATCCAGTGATTAATTAATCAACTGAATTGCCAGGAAGAAATTAAGACAGCTAAAATGGTGTCTTCATGAGAAATAAGGTCTCCGTAGCATCCCAGTGAGACACTGGCTTAACCTCTACCTGAGTGGACGTGCTCTGTGAGCAGATTCAATCAGGAGGACTCACCCGGAGTCATAAAAACACCCAAATCAAGGACAAAATCACCCTCCAGTTTAGCATCTAAATCTACACGCCTTGCATGATGTAAAGTGATTGTTGATGCTTGACTTTGACCTTCTAAAACTCTCCTATCGATTTTCTCCCTTTCTTCCAGATGAGCGTTGATGCCTGTTCAGCCTCTAATGTGCTAGAAGTGAAAAATGAGGTTGACGTAGACATGGTTAACCATAATGCCAGGGCGCATGCCACCCGATAGCAGCCAGACACCTGAGAGAGCAGGCCTGGGTCCAGCTCGCCACTCACCCCCCTCTCCACTTTTATTATTCATCCCTCTTTCAAATGCCTTTTATGCTGCTCAATTACCCCTCCAGCGGCCCAGTGTGGACACTGTAATGACATTCTGATTATCAGTCTGTAAATGAGAAATGAAATGAGTGTGTGATGCCGTGCCAGGGGAAGAATGGAGCGGCTAGAAGCCTTTCAAAAATGGAAGCTGAGGAGGTGGGGGGGTGGGAGGGTGGGGAGGGTTGGGGGCGGGGGGGGGGCAGAGGGAGGGATGAGTGCAGCACTCTGGTGATCATCGACAAGACGATAAAAAGTGGAAACATTTTGTAACACACTGCAAATGTATGAAATTACACTTTAGAATTTAATTGCCGCCTATTCAGGGCTTCACTGTGCGCTTTAACAATGCAAGGAGATCCTTTATGTTTTCAAACAATCAGTCGGGCAGAAAGGAGCCGTGTTGCAATTGAAAATATGTCCAATCATCTCTGGGAGCTTAATAGCTGATATCCTCTTCATATTCCGAATGGAGAAATACAATTTCCTGCTTACACCGCTTATAACTTAAATATCAGACTACACCGGTAGAGCTCTTCAAACATTGTGCTAAAACTGCAAATGCCTAGAAAAAGAAAATACCATCACCTGGAGATAAGACATTGTTGAAACAAATTTACCATTCCGACCCAGAAGACAGTGTCAAAGTTTACTCAAGTCAATCTCTAAATGAGAATCAGCGCACCATACTGTACCTCAACTATGACTGCCAGTGAGTTTAATGAAAAATAAATGTTGATTTAAGTCAGTTACTGTGAAGGATCCTTTGACAAACACCGTGGTGCGTGATACAATGTTTAAAGTGTAATAATTCTCAAAGCCTCTGTCCCCTGTTCTCTTTTAAACGACATTGTTTCTGGCTCAACCGTCTTGAAAGTTGGCCTGGCTTTTTATAGCTCCATGAACTGCCTCTCAGTAACAATTACCCAAAGTTGTTCTTGTCCACGTTTATCCGGCAATAAAATGCAACTCTCGGCCATCTCTGTGTTCATTAGATCTGCAGTCTAACTGGCCTGCTAAACTACAGTCGCTTCATCCTGGAGAGTCTCTCATTTCAGCCCAATCAACAGAAATGCTCTGTAGCCCCAGACTGCTGTTTAATAGGATATTAACATGCTGATCAATCACCTTAATTGATATTTTTTAGGCATTAACGCTCTCAAACTCTAACAGATGTAATTGTCAGATAGGGAGTGAGATCCCCATCGGCAGTAATTGGGCCATTATGGATGCAGGCATGACTGAGAGATTTAGAATGCCAATGACATGGGAGATAGATAGAGCCAGGGCCTTTGTGGGTGGATCTGTACATCACTCATGCTTGGGCACCAGAGAATTCCCTGCTAAAGGGCCAGTCTAAATTAGCCAGAGATGCACTCAGATGTGATTTTAACAATCCCGCACATTTGTGCACAAATGTATGTGCGAGCAAATGTGCAGTGTGTGTCTCCCCTCTCGTCTGTGCCAGGGTTTCAACCCAAAAGTTCCCGTGGCAATGACGCCATATGGCATATTGTGTTGACTGCAATTGCGTTGTGTGTCGTGCCATTAGAGCCAGGAGCCAAGGAGTGACTTTGGCATCTTCATTAATCCTGGCTAACTCCTGTGTGCCAGGGAGCCCTGTTCCACGAGAGCCTGCTGATGCTAGCACAATGTCACAGCTCGCTCAGTCACTGCTCCTTCCCCTTTCAGAGCACAGTAGGAGGAAGGGGACCAATTGTTTGCAAAATACTTTCATTACTCCATTGTCTAAGAGCATTTGAAGGGAATTTGTGTGAATTATTGCCCATCGCTGAGTTTATGATGAGGAATTTCCGTAAGTGCACTTTGAAGATGCCTTTTATTAAAGCTTGATAGAAGTAAAGCACTGAAAAAGAATTGCAGAGGCTAAGTAGAAAAATAAAACCATGTCACATTTTCATTCTTGGTAAATACTGTTTGCTTTTCTCCATAAGAATAAATGCTATTAAATGCAGGATCCTGCGGTTAGGCTCAGACAAAGCAAAGAAAGAATTGTGTGAAGTCTCCCATTCATACACATAAAGACTCCAAGCTCGACTTCTATAACAGGTAAGAGTGTTTTCTTCACGCCAAATAATAGGAATGGATTTCGATCTAGTCAGTTGTATTCGATTCTATTCAGCATTATTCAGCTGGAGAGCATGCACATGTTTTATTAGAGCATTTGATTGGTCTATAGTTGTGTAAATGCTTCAACCCTCCAGAAAAATCCAAATTTTCTTGAGAGTAATGCTTTGATCATATGTAGCATGAAAAAGCATCGCCTAGAGCGCTTTCTTGTCAGTCATGAAAATGTCCCAATCAAGAACCAAGAAAGCAGAAAGCTTAATAATTCTATTTTTGTGTAAATCGTGTTAAGAGTCTGACAACAGCTATTTATTTTGTGACTGGAGTAAAAACAAAATAGAAGAATATATTAAAAAATAGGCAGGAAATGCATGCATTTTGTCTTTAGTTTGTGACTCTGTGCGTTTTGTTCAGTATTACACACTCTAAGAGTGCACTCACATGAGTCCCAGCTGCCCGGTACCATGGGCCTGAGCACAATTACCTCTTCTACATACTGTATGTCATCATGTCCTGATATGACACACACACTGCTTTACGTTTTTCGTCATGGATTCGTTAAAAGTCTTGCCAATTATTTACTTCATGCATTTTAATCTTTGTGTTTTGCTGAAAACATGAAAGTGTTCCACTCTAAATTTCTTTCTAATTTTGCCCTTTTTCGCTCCCCTCAGCAGCCGGTCCTTCAAATGCCAACATTTTTTTTGTTCGCCCCTCTGCATCTTAAATAGAAGCATGGGGTACTTTTTAGGGTCTGTATGGGGCACAGAGCCTTCCTGCCAGAAAGCAACATGGTTGACACCGACTCAATGGACACAGTTATGGAACGTTGGCATCATGGTTAAGTTTGTGCACCGAAACGACTTGGTCATATTTACAAAAATAGGACCAACACGTGGTTAAACTTGTGAAAAAATAGCAGACTAATTTGTTTAATTCACCAAAACTACATGGTTAGGTAACGGGAAAGATTATCTGTTTCATTTGGGGCTCAGACCTTGTAGTCCTGGGCCAAAGTAATGTATGTGACCTTTTCATCCAAACCTCCATCCTTCTTGGGATTTTGTCACTCTGTTCTACTGCTTCAGGTGGAGCAGATGAGCTAAACAAGTGATATAAAAGTGGATGGAGCTACATTAGGGTTTGTTCGAAGCCAGGTAGGTCTTATGCAGATACTAAGAGTACCTTGTCCCATGTATGGGACCCTGAGGGAAAGAGACAAAACTTTTGTATTTATAACCTAGAAATAAGAAGAGGCTTCTGCCCACCATGACGTGGCATTTTTTTACTGAAAGAAAGGTGCTCTGATTGAAGCATGCTCAATTTGATTTGTCAGGATGTGTTTAACTGAACTTATTTCATTATCTCATTGTTTTTCCTTCAGGCCCTGAGCATCTGTTCAACTTCTGAGCCCAGAAAAGAAGACAGTGCTGACAGTTTTCCTCTCGCTGTATTCAGGTCACAGTGTCTGGTAGTTAGATAGGCAGATCAGACTGCTTCAGTGCCGGAGGAGGCTCTTCTGTCTGGAACATCATTTTTAGCATATGAGTGATCAGTTTATGCTAGACTATTTTCAAAGTGTATTGCGTATAATGTGTGTTTTTCGAAAATATTTCAAACCTGCATCCGTCTTATATGTCACGCTTCTGAATTCGAGACTTTAAGGTTTGACTGCACAGCAACAACAGAGTGGGAAAGAAAGAGGATGTCAGTGATGGAGGTGTGGGAGTTGTTTTACTGTGGTGCTATCACAACATTGTTCTGATCATATTGGATATTTTTTGCATTTGTTTAAGCTGTTTCTTTGACTGTCAGATGCTTTGATCACTTTAAGGGAATCCCCATTGATTGGGAAGGAAAATATGACCAAAGCACCAGGTGGGTTTGACACATCGATTTGCTTTTTCAAGCCATCTCATCACTATGTTTTGAGGGCAGGTCAGCCAGTAATTGGTAAGGTTTTGACTTGATTGATTCAACAAGGGTGT
The DNA here is from genome assembly GCA_029814765.1 of Acanthurus leucopareius. NCBI lineage: Eukaryota > Metazoa > Chordata > Actinopteri > Acanthuriformes > Acanthuridae > Acanthurus > Acanthurus leucopareius. The sequence continues at coordinate 7,225,865 of JAQMCX010000058.1, read as the reverse complement.
TGTACTTTTTGGCTATGTTTTAGTCTAGCCTACACAAATAATGATTGCCTCAGGCATTCTGAAGGCATACTAACCCCTGATTGGGATAAAAAAAAAAAAGTCAAACGAGATCGAGGAGCAGGTTCTTAAGCCTGTGTGTAGTCAGTGTTTAGGGGTAGTTCATTCTAGATCCACTGCTATTGACAAAACCCACTTTTAAATCCCGCTTTAAGCCACAAAGTCTGATATGTGGACACGATAATTTACTGTGACATAGCAGATTTACTGCACATGCACATGCTTTATTTATCAACAAAACAATGGAGCAGAGGTAGGGTTACCAACAGCCCCTTGGCATTATAGGTGACCCCTATGGGGCAAGGCCCCACCCATCAATGAATATGCCCCTCCCAAGAGAAATCTGTATCAATCCTTTTGTAAGACACAGGCTTACCAGGCCCGACCTCCTTTGGCTTGAGGGGGAGATAAATAAAATTCATGGGGGTAAAAAGCACTGCCTTGTTTGTAGCCCAGGCTTCGTTTCTTTGTTCTTTTGAATCAGTCTTCACGGCTCGTGTGCAGTATCTCTGCTCATAAATAGGGACAACATGTGTAGTTTTGGCTGTTGTCATTATGCTTTTTTTTTCAATTGTCATATACATTTTTTTAGTTTAACACTTTTTTAACTCATTCTCTTATCTCTGTAAAGCACTGTGCTTCAGCTTACAGCAGTAAAAAAAACTGTTATTGAGAGTTGTTAACCATCCAGCAGCTGTTTGTCTGTTTGACAGCGACTGGATGAGGTTAGAATGAAGCTACAATCAAAACAAGTTAAATTCAAATGAAATCATGCTTGACATAACATGTCATCGGGAGAGTGACATTGTTAGATCAGTTTTTGATTGATTTATGCAATTATCCTAAGCTGCCACGCTTGTGAGTGGACGGAAGAATGCATGCAGGCTTCATATAAACTGCGAGGAAGGAAAAGGAATGTGTACAAGTCATTTAAGCATGAAAAGACAAAGGGAGAGCAAGCCCAAGAGTCTACAACCAGCTAGCAACTCTGTGAGGGTGCACTTAGGCACAGCAGTGCTTTCAGCTAAATGCTACATGATCAAAAGAACAATGCTAACATGCTGGTGATTAGCAAATCACAAATGTCAACCCCATGGTGGAGCTAGAGGACAATTTAGGAGATCCACAAAGACAAAAGGATTTATCCTCTGGGCACCCTGGTGGTCTGTTCCAAATTTCATGGCAATAGTTGCTATTTCAGTCTGGACCAACCAGCCAACAGACACTGCCAGCCCTGAAGCCATGGCTAAAAAATGGAAATGAATCCAACATGATATGAAAGGAAGGAGAGAGAGAAGATGGTGTTAAGCATACAAAATGAAAGGTAACTGGATCCGGTGTATGACCAGTAAATCATCCACATTGTTGGTAATGTGAGCTGATGTGATACTGTGCGAGTGTTTACCATGGAGTTATAATACAGAGAGAACTGAGACACAAAAACCACTGGCTGATTTCACAGAGAAGGTTGCGGATTTTACCCTGAAGGACAAGAAGAGGCAAAACAGAGAAAAACACTCAGACAAAGTCAGAGTAAAATTAAAATACAGTCACTATGATTTTTCTTACCTCTGGTGTAAACATGATAAAAGGTCTTACAATGGGTTGATGTCAACATTTGCACTATTTCTCCGTAATGTTTTGACATGTGTCAAACCAAACTCCTGTTTAAAGTTGCACTTCTTTGTCAGCACTGAACTCGGTGAGAATACATCAGAGATAAGCACATTCGTCTGACTGAGGGCATTCTTTTGGAGACAGGCAGAGTGCTGTCTGACTTTGCACATTTGTCTGCTGCACTGAGGCACATCAGCAGTTCATCTTGATAACGGAAAGGGCTATGTGAGCGGATTTGGTGAAATAACCTTTTGTGAATATTATTTGAAAAGCAATGTGGGTGTGTTGGGGGGGTGTAAATAAAAAACGGGGGGAGAGGGAATGATTGTATCATCAAACATTTCATCTCAACGCCTTTCGTACTGCTGACCTGAGCCTTGTAAAATTTCTTGATTGACTTTTTGAAAAGTGTTGTGTTTGTTCACACTGTGGTTTGGACAAAATTTTAGTTTAAGTGAAACAGTTCTTTTGGTACAAAGTTCATCTTCCTTGTGGACCGTAAAGTGCTTTTCAAAAAGTACAGTGCATCAGTGGATTAAAAAAAAGTGAATGAAGTTGTACTCAAAGTTTTTAATCATTGCATCCAAGATCTCTATTTTTCATATGAATAGGACAGTGAAGTGGCTCAATGGAACATGCCATGGAAAAGAACCTATGAGTGGGACTCTTGTGGGCCAAATGGAAACCTCTTCAGCCAATTAGAGTCCTAGAGGGGGCAGTTTAATTGATCCCCATGGTAACGCAGATGAAGGGCACAGCACTTTGTACCTCCTTCTGCTCCTTCTATGTCCCCGTCTTTTCATATGGAAATGCACTCCATTGTCCTGTGCTCCTCCTGCAGAAATGGCGTCCTGAGGAAACGGCGTCCAGATTCGTAGAGGAGTATTTTTGAGTTTTGAGTGGAGAAAAAAAAGTACTTGAGGAGCACCATAAATAACATTTCCGATGAGATGATGGAAGGGCTCGCCTGGATGGGGACATTGTTTACCTGTTCACTAATTTAACATGCTTTCAAGAAGTTGTAAAATGTACTGTGAGTGGAGGAAAGTAATGATTCAGAAACACATTAGCACATGCATCAAAATGGGACAGTTCCATTAGCATGATTGTTTCAACATCCTGTCATATAAGATCTGGCTGGAAAATAGATGGGTTTTAGAGTCAAAAAATTTGTGAGTCACAGGTTATTTCATACCCATTCCAGTCACAGTTAATGCAGGTCAAACTTTCTCCTATAATCAATTAGAGAGGGTCAGCCTGTGTCATCCCACTTTGGTTGAACACAGTCTGGCCCTGGAGAACAGGCGTCTCTAATGGAGGTGGGGATTTATTTAGTGTTTTTGACTTCAAAGCAACATTTATAGACAATCACATATAAAAATAAGCTTAAATACAATAACATAATTTAGAAAAAATCAGAGAGAGAGAGAGTGAGATAGTGAGTCAAAGAGAGAAACTGGACAACGGAAATATTAGATGTCAATCAGAAATAATCAGTCATTTAATTGATTTTTTTTTAAGTCCTGAAAGGCTTCACTATGAATGTACATCATATTAATTAGGCAAAATAAAGATGTTAAAGCACAATAAAGCAGTTTTAAAAAGAGTCCATGTGTCAAAAAGGTTTTTTTCCAGTGTTTTCTCTGCAAACAATGCCTCATATTGTTTGCTGACATTGTGCAGTTTACAGGTTTTAGAGACAAAGAACTAAACACGACGTAATGAATTCTTACGAGGTGCCCTGAGGGACATAAATCAAACTTTCTGTCAACTCTCTCATCGTGGAATAACACTACATAACAAAACCTCATACCCCATACACAAGTGAATTCATGCATATGCATAAGTGAAGCCACACACACACATGAAAACACAGTGGTGAAAACAGACATTTCAATGTCATTGTGTCAGAAACATATTTTGGGAGCTTTGCATTATGTATACTTGTACCTTTCCGAATATTTTATGAGCTCAAATACATCACATTACATTTAATTCAGTATTCTGGCAAAAGAGTAATCAAATTAAGCCAGTGGAAATGTTCTTAACTCGTATTGTGTATTTTTATTTTAGTAAGGAAGGTAAACAATCTTATTTTAGTGTTTTTTTAGTCAGTACACCAGAGGAAAGCTTGTGTTATTGCACTATATATAGAAATGTGAGTTCAACAAAAAGATTCTCATTCATGCGGATAAGCTGCTATGACCTTACCTCCACTAACATGAGAGAATAAGCTTCCTGCTCCACTGTAATTGTTTGGTTTGAATGCATTTTAATTGTGCGTCTGTATGTACTTTTCTTAATGTTTTCTGCACAAGGTTGTACTGTGTGTGAGACGCACATTTTGAAGCTTAATCAATGTCCCTGAGAATTTTGTATTTTGTAACAATTGTTTAACCTTTTTCTCACCCCGACTCTCCAAAGATGAGAACAATTCAATCACTTCATAGAGTAAATTTGAACTTCGGTCATTAATTTGAACTCTGCAGTTTGTTACCAAAGTAAAAATGCTTGTAAATTGTTTTGCTCTGAGAATACACAATGGTAGTTTTTTTTTTCATTTTCCGGCTCTATTTACAACCTATAGGCTACTGATGACTCCTTTATTAAGGCCTTTTGAGGCAAAAATGCATTAAAAAATCCGCAAGGAATTAAGAGAGCTACACGCTATTCATCACATGCTCTTAGCACAGAACATTTTTTTGCGTATGTCTGGCACAGCGGGGTGGGACACACTCAAGCCTTTTCCAAAATAATGACAAACCTTTCTCCGTAATGGTTTCTGTGCGCACACCTATGTTGATCTCAGTGTGTGTCTCTGAGAGAGTAAATTTAGACCTGTTTATTTGTGTGTCTGTGTACATGCATGTGCTTACCAGTGCCATTAGATGACCACACCGCAGCACAAAAAGCAATTACACCCCCAGCTCCCCCTCAGCTGAATTCAGCTGCAGTGAGTGTGGACTTTTAGGAGAGCCTGGGGTGATCCGGCAATTGGAGCACACAACGGAAATGGGGTGAGACGGATGAAAAACAGGAGAGGAAAGGGGGTAGGTGTGTGAGTGAAAACGCTCAATCTGGAAGAGTGGCGATGTGCTATAATAGCTGCAGAGCGAAGCAATCTTGTAGAGTTGAATAGTGTTGAAAGTAGTAAGATAGAATGGTAAAAACAGCTTCGGCTGAGCTGAATGCTATTGTAAAGCAGAGGTCATCTGCTGAAGGACTGATGCATCTAACACGGCTGGACTGCACACGTCTGCCCTGTGTGTGTGAGCCGATGGTGAGTTTGTGAGCGGACATGTTTTTCCACTATTCCATCTTCCCTTATTTGTGCTCCTCCGGTGGGGTCAGGATAGGTCAGTGACCTCAGATAACCTTTACCAAAAAAGACCGTGGCAAAGTCATAAAAAACATCCCAAAGGCAGTTTCAGCGCAGATTTCGGTGTGTGAGGACACAACGATGGAAGAACAGAAGGTGCAACATTCAAATGTCAGATCAAAGCTTGCAGGAGGGCAGAGGATGAAAAGATTGTGGCCTTGATCTTTGAGACACACAAGCCAAAACACATGCACACACATGCACACTGCAACGGGAAGCCAAAAGTTTGTATTACCTCCGTACTGTTCATCCAGATGGTTTGCATGAGGAGCTCCAAAAGTAAGAGGGTTTTTCTGTTGTTGTTGTTTTTTAGGACTTAACAGAAAAGATATGAGACTATTTTGATCAATTGGACATGTCGAGCACAGACAGTCAGCATTATTTACATCAGGTCAAGTCATTTTTATTCATACAGCTTTTAAATTTTTACAACATGCAACATCATCTATCCTTACAACTTCCGTTTGGATCATTCAAAACTCCACACAGAAAATGTTTAACAGGAAAAACAGGCAGAAAACTCAGGAATATCCAGAGGAGAGACCCCTCTTCCAGAACAGACAGATATGCAATACGTTTGATGTAACTATACTAACATTTGTTGAAAAAAGAAAGGAAAATATTGATCCAATGCGGGCAATCAAGACTTTTCCTACAGTATCCACTTTAAAGAAATGTAATTATAAAGAAATTAAATGCCAAAGATATTTGTCCTAAAACCCAGAAATGAGTTAGCCTTTTGTATTTCTGGTTTGTTTAAAGTCAGTGGGTTTTTTGAAAGGTTTCTGGTTAGATGTCTGACATAAGACCTGATGTTAATACAAGACTTTCGCATTTTCTGCTACGACACAACAAAAAATATGTCACAAAATAAATCACTTGTGATTTTTGAAGCTTTACATCTTCTTAAAAAGGTTTCTAACATGAAGTAAAATGAAACTATGGATGTTATTGGGGATATTAAACCTCCTCATGCCAAACACAGTATGAGTAACCTACTTACTAAGGACTTTTTATTTTTTTAACATTCCAAAATTCAAAAGCAAAACCTATCAACTTTTGGGGGAAGGCACTGGGGGGAAAGCTAACTTCCTGGTTGTCCTAGAAACATAAAATGCCAGTGACACATTTATAGAAATGTCTTTTTTATCACCTGACAGTAAAAACATGAGACTAGGTAATCAGCTCACCTGTATATTGTGCTTTTGATGGTGTGTCTGGCTTTTTCTCTGATGGAGGCCTGAGGCAGGTTGAAAAATTTCTCCATGTACATGACAGCCAGGAGTGGGTGACTTTGAAGCAGAAGTGCTACTTAAAAACTGTGCCAAGATTTTGTACCTGTGCATGCAACAAAATCACGAAACACACATCCCTTTGCCTCTTGACTGTCAGATGCAGTGACACCGCTGGAAACTCTGAGCAGATACAGCAGATAAGAAAGACATCTGAGAATCTATAATGTCCCATGCAGATATCGGGTCCTCCGGTATTGAAGCTGATCCCAGGAGACTGAAAAATGCCCCACCAGTTGCTCTTGGGAGATAATGAGCTGCTGAGTGAGATGTTTGCAAGGCCAGAGGGCTGGGATTGGAGTTGCTTCACTGGCTCTATATGGAGAGGACCTGTGCTCGGCTCTAAATTAGTGAGCCTTCTGGATCAATGTGGGCTGTAATTAGCTGCTATTGATCCCAGACAGATCAGCCACTACAGTAGGCCACAGCCAAGCACCTCTCAACGTCCATCAAGCTGCACCCCCACAGCAGAGCAGCGCAGCCTCAGATCTCTCTGAGAGCAAACAAATAATATCAGCCAGCACACTCAGCTCCTGGTAAGTGCACTAAAGATACTGTTCTACAATTCAGGATTCACTTACATATTCCATTAGTGCACAGTGCAATGCATCTTCTTGATTCAGTGTTTTATCTTGTGTTCCATTAAATCATATAGATTACATTATGTGCTTGCGTAACAGGCAGAAAAAAAAAAAAGAAAAAAAAATCATCCAAATCTCTGGCTATTATCCTGATGCATCACCCATAAATCAGCCATCATTATGCGCCAGAGCTGTGGACAACACCAGAGATGATGGTAATGTAATCTGGCATTTGGAAAAAGAGATCTAATCTTCTGCAAAAATGATCACAATCAGGTCTTTTTTTTTTTCAAACATCTCATCAAAGTGATCGAAGTGATTTTGCTCTTTTCAGTAATGCTAATGATCTGGGCTCTCATTAGCAATGTGTTAGGTGTTTTTCTCTCCCATCGTGTCTCTCCATCGTGTCTTCAAAAGTATGTGGTGGTCCTGAAGTGATTGGCGACAACAAGACTACGTGTAAATAAAAATCTTTTCAGACAGCTCACCCGTTTTGAAATTCGTCACAAGTTCCCTTTTTTTTCCCTCTCCCCCTCACTCTCTTGCTTGAATTTGTAATCACAATAAAATACATGGCCTGTAATTATAATGGACCTGTCTGTCAGAGATATGAAGCTGAATTCAAAGCTTGAATTATTTAAGTCTATTGAACAAGTGCAATTTAAATAAAGGCAAAAAAGAAACTCTCAAATGTGGTCAAAATTGTTTTCCTCACATTCTCATTTCTCTCAAAGTGCCACCATCTATGGCCTCCGTGCTTTCATGCCTAATAGACTTGAAATTTCTCCCTACGTAAGCATGGAAATGATCATGCTCCAATTGTTATGTTTCAGAGAGCACGCTCCAAAGAACAATAATGGCACATTAAAGATTCCAACCTGTCCATTCTGTTAGGAGACAGTTTACGAACGCCACCTTCAATCTCAGAGGGACAATCATTCTGTCGAGGTGTATAATTAACAGAATTGACCTTTTCATACAAACAATTTCTCTATTTAGAGATGCTGGTGAGGAGAGCTGATCCTCATCCATGGGAGTCAGACCCCAGGAAGAAAACAGTGGGGAACCGCAATAATGTTTGTTTTTCTCAATTTCCAAGTCATTTAGTTATAATAAGTCTAAAACAGCTGGACGAGTTTGTTATTGTGGGAATTTAGTCATCAAATAGGCTTTATCAGCTGTAAAGATAGTGGTTATAAAACCATTTGGATAAGCTATTTTTATTTAAAACGAATCTCAGACTTTGACCAACTTTACTGTTGGACATGAATAATTGCCTTTGCTTCCATCCAGTCCTGGCCTCAAACTTATTGAACTACTGGAATATCCAATTCCACCCAGTCCAAATGTCCTTTTGCTTCAGTCTGGCTTGGTTAGATTCAATATTGCGGTGATGTGTGCAATTCCAGGCCCAAATGAATCTCCCAGCGCAAGCCCATCTCAGAAAAGATGTTTCCAGAGATTGAAGCACGGGGATACCAGGTGGAAGAGTAGTGGTGCAAAGTGAGTGAGAGCAATTTGCACTCTGCAGGTTAAACCAAACTTTCTTTGATATATAAAAACAGAAACTTGAATCAACAAGGAAAAACGATGAAAGTGATTTTCTCAAAGACTTTGCAGAGTGTTTTTCTTTGTTTTGTTTTTTTTTTCTCTGCTACATTAAATCAAAAAGGATATTGTATAGACTGCACCAACAAGCAGAGCCAAGACTTTTACAAAATAACAGAGGCTTCTCTTAAGCTGTTGCAAGAAATTTTACAAGAAGTTTTACAAGAATTTTTACCAGAAATATACATAAAAAAATCATTTCAATGGCCTATATCTCAAAATAAAATATTCTCACACTCAGTTTCAGCAAAGATCCGTGTTTTGTTGTTTCGCTGGCAATTTATACTAGGACATTCAACAATCTCACACAGCGATTGAATCCAGCATCTTAGTTCCAAAGCATTCTACCTTAGAGAGGTATTAAAAAAACGATATGATAATAAGGCTATTGCTGCATAAAATATTCAGCTTTTAAAATGTTCAGCTCAGATATTTCTGATTTTGGCCAAAGTGAAGTTTTACACATATTAAATCGAAATAAACTGCTACTGTAACAGCAATTAAATCCATGAAATATAATGCACGCATTCTAGAAATAAAGTGATTCTATTTCACTTTAATAGAACTCGGCAATGTTTTTTCCTGTGAACTTTTATGATTAAAATATCAACCGTCAACTTAGCAGATGAGCTCAAGCTTAGTTGCTAAGATATTGCAGTAATTAGAAGATAATATGAGACGATTTTTAACCTCAAACTGAAAATGGCTATAATTCAGCTGTTAGTTAACTAAGAAAGGTTATCTAAAATCTGATCTGTTTTACAGCGTCCGTGGGGTAAGAGAGTATTGCACGTGGTCCTGACAAGGCTCATGATGACAAAAAATGCAATACAATAAATAAGGCTATTTTAAATACACGTAAATACATAAATAAACCTATACTAAACCTATTTTAAAAAAGACTCCATGAGTAACATTTTGCAGTTTTCTGTTCCTTCAAGATCTTGTGAAAGATTGATGGCAGACTGACGCTGGGGCATGTGAATGCAGAATCTCTCTTATGAGGCCAAGTAGGACCTTTTAGCCGGGGCTTACGTCTGCTACTACTCCATTGATAGAGTTGCCGTACCTGCTGAACATCTTGGTTAGCTGAGCTATGATAAAAGGGAGAGGATGGTAAGTTGAAAGGCATCTCAACCAACGAAGAGCAAGCAGCAGTTTTGATCAAGTCCCATCCAATTTGTTCCTATCTGCCCTGACAGTAAAAGGACAAGCCAGAGAATCCAGAGGAGGAAGAATACGCACATGTGAATGAAAATTAGCTGAAAAGTTAGATGGAAACATAAGAGGGAAAGTATAAGAAGACCAAAGCCAGTTCAAAGGGATCTTTAAAAAATTGAGTTCCAAAAACACTCTCATCCCTTGAAAGAGAATCAAGAAATCCTGCAAACGGACAGGTGACTCCTGAGTATTGATTCTGCAGCTTCTTTTCCAGATGGCCTACACAGCACCGCTGAGAAGAGAAAAAAAACATGGAATTAATGATGAAAGCTATGACTGTTAAAGGCAAGTCCATCTATGACACAAGGCCCTCTTCGCCCGACTCGTAGTTGTGGGGCAGCAGTGCAGCTTGGATTTAAAAGATGTCTTTGATCATGAGCTCAGCTCTGTTCCACCATCACTCATCAATGCGTATGGCTACCCGAGTAGGGGTTACAAGTCTGTCTTCATTAAGAAACTGAGAGACCCTGATGAAAATACTTTGCTTCTTCTACCACATGTCAGCTGTCAAAGACTGAATACAGTAGTTAGCGATGTTAGCTTAGCTGAGCTGAAAAATCACTCCGCCAGACAGTTGGTTTTTATTACTTCCTCCAAAAGAAAGTTTCCATTAAATTATCTCACCATTAGGAAACCAAATCTGTTAGACAGATTAGAAAAAAATCCGCCCGCTGATTAATTTATGAGTTGTGCTGTCTGTCCATGCTTCCATTACTGCACTGGAAAAAATCAAAATGAACATATTCACAATGAGGGCAGCGAGAGTAGAGATATTTGTATTGATCATTTTCCCCATCACCCCCACTGACAAATGAATCAGCCCAATTAAAACTGGAAGTTTCTCTCAAATAAAAATTATAATTTGGGGGAAAAAGTTAACTTTCTTGTCCAACCTCTGCAAGCCAGATGTTAAATTTCTGTGAAATAATCAAACAGAGCTGGTATTTGCTCTTTCTCATGACTAAAAATCAATATGAAATACATATCTTGCTAATGAGTTACATCATTTGATGCAAATCTTAAGCACAGGAAACAGGCCACTATGAAAGTATTACACCACTCTTTGTCAGTCCATTGCAGAAAAGTAAAAGTCAAATGAAATTCATTGAAAGAACCTTGTGGATTTTGCTTCAACTTATAAGAGCATGGAGAATCAGGGTTTTGGTGACTCGGTGGTGATAAGACATCTTGCTTTCTATTGAAACTTGACTCAGTTTTGTCAAACCATTGAAGATTATAAACTGCATTTCAGTGGTATTTTGCTGAACCTGTTCTCCAGGTCTTTTTTTCTTTTTTACTAAAACAGTTCAAAAGTCAAATCCTTTAAATATTAGTTCATGATACTGTATACAATTGTGACTTATGCCAGCAGCTGCAATATGTTTTATAAAATTTGTTTATATGCAAAAAAAAAAAAAAGAAAAAAATTCAACATAAGAGTTATTCCATATTTTGTCGCTATTTAATGAATTGTTTTAGGACTTTTTTTTTAGGGGTCAGACTTTCTTTTTGAATCTCTTTATGACACTTGAATACATAGTAATGTCATTCAAATGGCCCTGCCTGGGTGACTGTGTTTGAGATTCTAGCTGTGTTGCGTCCAGTAGTGTCCACTTCAGTCAGTGCTCAGACTGAGAGATGTGTCAGTGGCTCCGATGCGGCTTGTCAGGCATGCTCTAGCTTCCGGCCAGCGTGGTCCAGCCAGCCCCAACCCTCCACTCCCCCCTGGGACCGTCCACAGACAGCCATCACAACCAAGCCATCTCTTTGTCTCTCATCCTCTCATCACCCGTCTCCTTGTCCCTCAAGTCTCGCCATTGGAGTGTGAACATCAGGATTAGGTAAATGACAGGAGGAATCCACAAAGTTGACTAGGCAAATGTCCTTTGGGTCTGTCTTCTATCCTGATATGTGGACTTGGAGAAAGAAAAGACAATTTTTTTTTTGTTCCCCTCATGAAAGTTTAACACAGAGTGGGTTGTTACTGTTCAATCTTTCCATTAGTGCAATCAATTATAAACAATTTCACCATCAACTGCATCAACAAACTTTAAAAGGCCTTCGTTACAGCATGAGACCAATCAGGAAGCATCTTCACGTAGAGACCAGGAAATAGAAACACGCTAGATTGACTCACATCACTTAATGTCATTACCACCGAAGGGGGAGGCTGTCAAAATGAAGATGAGCTTCACCGCATTACACCTTCATCACTCAGGGCTCTCCCAGGGGTGAGGTATGGGCTCCGAAACAAAGCAGCCACTCTCCACACATTCACAGCATTCCCTTTTTTTTTCACACAGCAGCTTTCACTTGACTCTGTTCAGTTGACTAATTTCAGGAAATGACTAAAACCGGAATGCTGAAAATGAATAGCACTGGCCTCGGTTGTGATAAATCAGCTCCAGGATTAGTGAAACCCGCTGCATTCCTATTGGTCTAAAACTAACTCTTCAGTAAATCTTTGCTCATCTGCACGGCCCTGTTGGTGCTGTGTGTGTGAGTCCCTGAGGAAGGTTATTAGGCAGTCATTAGTTTGGTTTCATCTATCTTATAAAATTGTTGACAGCTTGGTAAACTTTTGACCCTTTTACACTGCCTCATGGAATTTGGCTGCCATGTGGTACTTTGTTGCTTTGTCAGAGCAGCTATTTCAGCCATTGTAACAATAATAAATTGCAGTAGCAGAACCAGTGCATGGAGTGCAGTTTATTCATTAGCACTCAATATGTGTACTGGCAGTCTACTGCAAATGGAAAACCTGTCAGGTATGAAAAGGGCATATGAATGTTCTTTTTCTTGCACCAATGTCTGTTTATTCCTTCGAAGAAAACAAAAATGAAAGGAATGCTATATGTTGAGCCATTTGTCCCTATATCACAGATGGCTATTAATGCCATTGGAACAACAGTAAACCACCTTTTCTTTGTAGCAAATAGCTGTAGACAATGCTACAAGGTTTGGAGTCACTATATATTAGACTCCTTTTGATGGTAGAAAGATGCCAGTATGTAATTTAATTCAGCTTCTTTATTTTAATATGCGTACAGAGCATCTTTGTCACAACCAAAGGGGTAAAAATGATATTTGTGGAACATCTGTCTCTTTATCACAAGATGGCATCACTGTAGACTTGTAATGTAATTAAGATTTTAAAGAATACTCTGGCAATTACCTGTCTAATGGGGCGTTTATCAGCCCTCATTCTCCAAGCTGTCTGTCTTGCTGGCTGGCTCACTGAGAGGCAGGCAGATGCACATGTAGTTGTTGCTAACAGATAAGAGCGAGGAGAAGCCGCAACATAACAGTGGTCATTCTGGAAAAAAAAACCTCAGGGCCTTTGACTGTCTTTTTCACCAGTCCTCACAAAGTCGATCAAAGTTATTGGAGGAGAAAGAGCAGATATTACCCGGGTAGGAGAAGTTGTCGATCACCTCACTCCACCAAACGAGCGACCCGCTACCTGTTCCTGTCACTTGAGCATGATCGGTGAAAGGAGGGCACCACAAGCAGTGGGAGCGTAACCACACGGAACAATCCATATTCAATGATACAGTGATGTGTGTGTGTGTGAGGGGAGTTACCATTTCCATCACCAGTGACACCTGAAAGACACCCTGCAGCGTTGCCCTGACAACAGTTATGAACCTGCTTGCCCCCCCTGGGTGCAAGGTCAGGGTTGAGTGACATCTGTCTTTTTGCTTCAGTGGGTGGTGCACACTGATTGTGGCGCAGTGGGAATTACATGGATAAATGTTTGTGGGTGTGGGGTGGGGGTCAATACGAGGGTTTTATTGTTGTGATATTATTTACTAATATTTGTGGTGAGTTTTGAAACTATAAATTCCTACGAGCAAACTTGGAGTCATGAATGTGCAAATTAATGTGTGTGAATAAGATCTGCATTTTACAAAAATGCAAAAATTTGAGTTCAAATTACTTGAAAATGTAAATTAAGGTTTAGTAATGAGTAAAAAGTTTTAATTCACAGCAGCTGGCAAAAAAAGTCAATTCTTCAGTTCCACCCAGATACATCTCCCGCCAGGCAATGTTTTCACTTGAACTGTAGTGTTCTGTGTGTGATAATAGTCAGTCAGTACATGAAAGTATGTGACAACCTATTCAAAACTGTTTCAGCAAGTTGTCAGAGCAATTCAGAACAGCGCAGTGATAATTATGTCCATTTGCACCAAACTGTCTTATGTTTTAGTTGCTCCCCCATGACTGGGGAAGGTTAGCGAGAGGGATCAGCCGGACATGAGCACGAGTTCAGGGGAAAGAAAACTTTGAGTTACACAAATAGACGGCCACAAACATTTGCCTAACAGGAGGGTAACAAGTCTTTTGAAAAAATCTTTCCAACTAATTGATATTCTTTAGGTCAAACTTGTTTTTGTGTGGGGGGTTCTTTAAGTTTTCAGGCTGAATATTATTTTTTATTATTATTTATTATTAATTATTAGTTTTTTAAATGCAAGTCTTTTCATATATAGTTGTAAAAATCTATTGAGCATTCTGGCATTAACAAAGTCATCATCACCTAAAGATTTTATAACAACACTAATGCAGTATCTTTAGCAAATAATTTTTATAAAAAATCACATCAGTGTAATTCATCTCTAAGTAACTGTGTTTTTCTCTTTATCTTGCTAATAAATTACCCTCAAACTACCAGTGTAATAAACTGCATTAGAGTGTATAAAAAGAACAATTGCACTTTATGAACTTCTCTAATTTATGGCAGTTGGCAACCAGCATTATGGAGCTTTACCAACATCAGCAAAGACAAAGCAAGAGAGAAAGGGAAATGTTTTAAGAAGCACTGCATTAATTAAATTATATTTTCATGTGTACTCTTTTTACACAATATCATTGTTTCATATTTTGAAAATCACTATTATCTTACATACCAGTAAATTGGACAACCCAAGCACATTCACAGATTTGCATACACACTCACATATTTCAGCTCACCTGCAAATCTGAAAATGTTTTCACAAATGTCTATACAAAGTCATAAAGTTTGCACCACCTCTGGAGTTGCAGCGTACGGAGGTAACAGAGGGTGATGGGGGTATTAAAGATGGTTAGGGGTGAGGAGTGATGGGATAGTGCTGCACAAATTTAATTGGTTTTCTTTCAGTCAAGAAGAACCGGATCCACCAATGTTTAATATTCTACAGTTGGAGATCTGCTCATTTAAAATGGTGGGAATGTGTTCTTGGACATCAATAATGGTGGTTGTATCATCCATTCAAATGAACCTAAATATACCCTAAAACACTTTCACAAGGTTAAAAATGCTGTTAGCAATGTCAGCTGCACTGTGCATCATAAATTGATTATCTAACTTAGCAAGGGATGCGAGTGCATCTAAGAGAGTTCTCTTTCACTACTAGTTCACACAGACTTTGTGTTTTTACAAGCAGAGAACTCTCCAGCAGATAAACCAACACCTCCTCAGCAGCTGGGATGTAAAGTCTGTGCTGGTTGATGGATATGTTTTGACTTAGAAATACACAATCACACGTATACGCAAACACACACACACAAACTTCTGCACACAAATTTGAGGTTTCTTAAAATGAATGGGTCTTGGTGTGGAAATAAAACAGATTAGTGTACAATGCAGTCATTTTGTCCATCAGCATGTTCTTATTTGTAAAAAAATATATAAATTATACAGAATATCTACTTTTTTCACTATTAACATCCATCCTTTTAACTATTAATGTGCTGCACATCATATTAGTATTCAGCTGATGTACAATAAACCATGTTACATGATGAATGTAATTATGATTGGACTACCCATTGTTGTTACTTTACATATTTGCAGAGCTAGAAATTTCTATCAGTGATCAAAGCAACTTTATCATGAAAGATTC
Organism: Acanthurus leucopareius; assembly: GCA_029814765.1. Lineage (NCBI taxonomy): Eukaryota > Metazoa > Chordata > Actinopteri > Acanthuriformes > Acanthuridae > Acanthurus > Acanthurus leucopareius. Next base: position 7,210,222 of record JAQMCX010000058.1, on the reverse strand, counting down.
ACTATCATCCTCATTTCAATTGTACTTGATGTCTCGCTGAGCTTAGCAGAAATTATTGCAATGATTTGGGACATTAGTGAATCGTGAGAGAATGAAAGTTCACCCACTTAAATAGATCCAGCAAAACAGTAGCTGCAGCTTATCTGCAGTTTCATTTAGAGTGTGTGTGTGCGTGCGTGCATGTGTGTGTGTGTGTTGGGGGGGGGGGTCCCATGTCATGTTTTGTTTTGGGGTTTTTTGTTGATTTGTGGATATCATATTGTTTTTCATCTGTGTTTTTAACAGAGGACATTAATGAATTTATGGTCCTACTGTATGTCTATCAACGCACTGTTTAGTAGTTACTCACTAACATCATGGCCCAAGATTGCTTATTTATGAAATGTATGAAAAATCATAGTTCTTTCCACAGCTCCATAAACCAAAATCTGTCAGAGTAAGCCTCACACTTGCAGTAAAAATACTACTATGCTTGACATTTTTGTCACACATGTGCTCTCCAGTCACTGTCATGACCTGTCAAACTCCTTGAGTTTTTTGTTTGTTTTAATTTTGTGTTTATGTGTATTTTCCTGTTTTATTTTGGTATTATTGCCTCTTTTTTCATGTTCCATGTCCTGTCAAGTTCCCCTCCTGTGTGATTATTGGCTCTGCCCTAATGTGTTTTACCTGTATCTCATTATCTCCCCCGTATTTTAGCATTTATGTCCTTGTCTTCCCCTCCTTTGATATTAGTCTGCCTGTTTGTTTTTTTTCAATTTTTCATGTTTATGTCTTGATTTTTTGGTCAGTTACCTTCAATTACACAGCGAAGCACATCACGTTCAGCTCATAGCAAAAGGTTACAGATATACTTACCACATGTTCTGCTCACTTTCCTCTGTAGTCATCAGTGTTGGTGTCTTTAAGAGAGCTAGCAGCATGGGCGAAGCTAACCTTTTAGTCCTCTGTACAGACAGCTGCTTCCTGGGCTGTAGGATATCACTGACTGCACGTTGTACCATTTGTCAGGGAAAAACTGTGCAGAGAGACAGAGTAAAGAGTTTTGCTCAGAATGCTGCAGGCAGGAAACAGAAATTCAATAAGAGAAATCTCATGACTTTTTGTTGGATTCTTACAAAGATGCCTATTCACTTTTTGAACTTTATTACCAATAAGAAGACTTCAAGATCTTCAAGAGACTTTGCTGATCCCACGAGAAAATGAGAGAAGTTGACAAGCTATATGTAAGTGATTCAGTGATTCAGCAGAGCTGCATGCTTAAACTTTAGCTTGTGTGATACTGGTTTTTGTCATGTTAGCTTACTTGTAGCTGCTCACCATAGCCTTGTTAATTGAGGTAATTTCATTGACTTGTCCAGTTGGATAAAACTACAGTATGCTAAAAAAGAAATGAGCCTCATGAACACAGAGTGTGGCAAGTAGCTTGTTTTCCAGATTATCCCTAATAGGCAGCTTAAGCACTGCAAACAAATGCTTGCTAGCACTTTTATAAATACAATCTTTCCACTTTGACTTTTGTTTTGTTTCAAATAAAAATGAAGGTTCAGCATGTGGGATTTATTAGGATGAATTGGCGGAAATAGAATGTATTTGTTTCTAGCCCATCTAGGAATCCATTTCCAGCTATCTAGCTAACGTTAGCTAAACACATCCATACAGCTAGTTCTCAGGGCCACAATTCAATGTTATGATGTTTACTTTTATAAGCAGTTTAAAACTGAAAAAAAAAAACACGAACAAGATATTACATCACATCATTAAATAAACATTGGACATAAAACAGGTAAATATCAAGCAAAGTAGTGTTAACAGATCCCATTTGTCCAGGCTATACCACAAAAATCACAACACAAGTAACTGCATTACACTGAGTATTAAAGCATCCCTGAAATGCATAGCAACATGCATAAATGGTAAAACACATGTATGAAACTAAGGTCTAAAGGCCAGCTTACTCTTGTCATATCAAGCAGTGGTCATAAACATAAATCTTGTCAAAAGAATGTGCTCATGTTAAAGATATACCATATCACAATCGTTAAACTCACAGATAATGCCCTTTCAAGGGCTATGAAAGAGGGATGGCAAAGGATGAACAGATATGACCTTCACTGTCACACACTCAGGTTACTCAGACTGACTTCCTGGTTAGACCGACATCCTGTCACACAGGAACCAGGAAGTCAACAACCGAAATGCTGCCGAAAATTTACAAAACACTGAAAGCCAAAACAATAATCATTCCGTTTTCATTAGTGTCATTAAGAAAAAAACAACAATCACATTTTTGTCATGTCTTAGTTACCTTAGAACAAGCCATGTATATTGACAAAAAGAAGCAGGTCCTCTTCCACAGAGGCTTTGCACATGCTTAGGGGCCACCTTAGGGTCTGCAAAGGCCGGGGAGTATCAGTTGTTTGCAGTCAGCAACCTCTCCAGTAGATTCCACTAAATCCTACATGACTGACCTTTAAGGAAGTGGAGTAACTAAATTACAGCAAATCCACAGAGAGCAGGTTAGAGGGCCCACCAAAGGCAGGCGGAGCCATGTGAACACTGCTGCCTTAGAAGCTTCACAAAGGTGAAAACTCCTCCACTACCCTGCTTAGTATTAATATTAGTGGAAACTGAAAACATTTCCAAATTGCCTAAATTTTTTGTGAGCATACTGAATAGTTAAATGGTTTAAAACAAACAGGAGCTAGATCTAACTCAAGAAATCAGTTGAATTGGACAAAATGAGGCAACAGTCAGGAATGAACATCAATACTGAAAGAAGTGGAGTGTTTACACCATGGTTTGACCTTGTCTTACGGAGCCATACTCACTCACTCAGTGATTTGAAGTTTTTTTTGCCATCTGTGTGTTTGTGTATGCAGAAGTGCAGAAAAAGCAGAGTTGTCCATATGGATTGATCAGTGGGTGGTGGTTGATTAATTAAATAGGCTTTGCGGGCATCAGGTTTGTTGTTGTCAGATTGTAGCACTTAATTGATTGATTCATTTTTATTAGTCATGTAATGCAATTACCTATTGACAAGCCGGGGAGACTGGTTCTGATCAATAAACACTGGTAGTGGATAGGGTTTCAACAACCATCTGTGTTTTTATAATGCTTTTATAATCCATGAACCTTAAACCTCAGCTATGAGCTATTTTAGCATTTTACAATCAATATCCAATAACTTATACAATACATTAAGATTATAGAATCAATAATTAGTAAGAATACGAAAGAAGTGGTATTGAAAACCTCATGATGAACTCTAGTTTATTAAAAATTATATAACAGTTGAATAATATGTCAATTCATCAGTCTGGCTATTTAAGTAAGTGTGGATGAGGGTGGGGACGTATAGAAAAAATCCACTGCAAATAAAATGTTAATGCCAGTGGTACTTTTTTATTGAAGAATGATTTTAAAAGCATTTACATTTTCATTCAAATTTCAAAAGAGTTTGCTTTGGAAGAAAGAGAGGTTGTGCTTTCACACTGTAATTTTAATTGTAAGCACTCATATTTCATACTTTTGACAGGGACTCTATTATGATACTTTCAGTTCTTTTGGTTCAATTTGAGATAATGACAAGACTTTTCATTTTACTCAACATTCAATAATAACTTCGAAAGCATTAATCATTTCATCACGCAGAGAGCACTTTGGGCAATTTATTCTAAGGTATTATAACAAACTATTATCTCAAAAACTCTGATAGAAATCGAGCCAAGAGGGCTTGTTTTTTTTTTTTTTGTTTTTTTTTTTTACACTACAGTGTTTTACATCATTTACAATGTTTCATGACTGGAGGTGTATTACAGCGATAAGAATATTGTTATGAATTCGTACAGTAAGAATTAACAATCTTATAATGAATATAATTACAAAACCTATTTTGTCGACTTTTTTTCCTCTCCTATAATAGAAAATAAATGCCATAGGCCCAAGGGCACAGCATCTGGATAAGTAGATTAATCCTCATATTTTTAACAGTTTTGAGGATGCATTTGTTTGACCATTTTCCCACCACACTGTTTTCCTAATTGGGAATTGCTTGCTTTCTCTGCAGCACTTGTGTATGTTGTATTCTAAGCAGCATCTAAGTTAATTCTACCACAGACTCTCCTGTCATTCTCTAGTTCATTTCAGTACTTGGCTCCCTTCTTTTTGCTGCAGGCGTCTGCTAATAGGGACCTTGCCCGAGGTGCTTCACCTCACAGCCGGCACATTGCTGTATCAACATTGGGGCCATGATATGCACAACAAAACTGGACTTTCTTATTAGCTCCGCCGGTCTCTTCCAAGAATATGCGACTGTCTGTAGGATGTTAGATATTAGTTGTGTATTTTCACGTCTGAAATGAGCAGATTATTAATGCTGAAAGATGAGATGAGTGAGCACGTTCTCCTCTGTAGACCATGCAGAGGACATTATCTACTGCAGCATTCTGGGTGTACGTCTCTTCCAACAGTCTGACCTAGTTACCAAATCACTCTTACACTCAAACACACACACACACACACACACACAAAGCTCTCCAGTGAGTATTGCAGGGGATGAGTAAAGTGTCACTCCCTCGGCAGAGTTGCGTTGCTATATGTAAGACCGGATAGCGACAGTTCAGGGGGACTAAAGGAGAGGAGGCAACATTGGCTCTGAAGACTTTACTTAATGTGTTTTCCTCACTGTGTGTGTGTGTGTGCATGTATGTGTGTGTGTGTGTGTGTGCGTGTGTGTGTGTGTGTGTTTGCGTGTGTGTTTGCGTGACGCACATGCTGGCTGACTCTCCATTTCTCTCAGTTGCAGAGCTGCACTCCAGCACACATAGCTCACTGTTCCTCCCAGTTCAGCCTTCACTAAATCAGCTGGCGTTTACGCTCGCTCTTTCCCTTATCCTCTCCCTCATCCTTCTCTCTCTCTCTCTCTCTCTCTCTCCATCTAAACCTTCTGACAATGTCTGTCTCTCTGTTTTTTTTATTCTAGCTGTCTTTCTTCTCTCCCTTTCCAATTTAAATGTTCTCTTTATATTGGATGTTGTACGGCCAGTTTTGTCTTTGCCCAGCCATTTTTCTTTCTTCCAACCCGTGAACTGAAATTAAATGCAAATCATGAAAACCAGTCAAGCCAACCTACTGGGTATCCAGTGTGTGTTTGCTATTGTTTTGTTTTTTTGTTTTTTTTTTTTAACTGTCTGTGCTAGTGGTCCACTCTGATAAAGACGAGCTATATTTTCCCTCAAAAAATTTTGGCCCACAGAAGATAAATGTGCCATATCCAACACCGACGGGGAAAAAAGGAGTGTGTATTTATCACATAGTACTTTGAATATGTTTGTGTTATTCACCGTAGGTGACTGAAATAGCAAGACATTTTTGTACCGTGTGTGGGTGGTGGAAGTGTGCACATTTCTCAAAGATGGTCTAAAGGATATATTGTTGGAGCAATCTGCCCACATGCTGTCAGACATGCATCCATAGTGGGAATAAGTGGCCTGTTTATGGGTTCATCTGTATGCATACAGAGGGTCCATCCCCTAGAGGCACGAGTCTGTCTGAAACTTACATTGATGTTGAGTGTCTGGAAGAAGAGAATGAAGGCCAACGGCAGATTTGTAGCCCGGGGTGTGAAAACCGGCATCCAGCTGTATTTCATTTGCAGCGTGTCTCATTTATCTCATAGACCCCATAAAATCTGCATAAGTTTGTGCTCAGTGTCGTTGGACTCATCCGGACCATATTGTTCGGTTCTAATGGCAGAGTTTGGATCTCAAAAGTGTTAAGTAGATGATCTTGCGCCATGAATGGAGCAGGCTCTGGAGGTGTTTTGGGTGAAGTTAACGGCTGAGGCAGAGGCC
>JAQMCX010000058.1:7086259-7204267 GCA_029814765.1 Acanthurus leucopareius | reverse complement strand
TGAAAACCGGCATCAAGCTGTATTTCATTTGCAGCGTGTCTCATTTATCTAATAGACCCCATAAAATCTGCATAAGTTTGCGCTCAGTGTCGTTGGACTCATCCAGACCATATTGTTCGGTTCTAAGGGCAGAGTTTGGATCTCAAAAGTGTTAAGTAGAGGATCTTGCGCCATGAATGGAGCAGGCTCTGGAGGTGTTTTGGGTGAAGTGAACGGCTGAGGCAGAGGCCTGCGGCAGGGGCACTGAGCCATCATCTTTGGCCAGGGCTTATGTCAGGGCTGTGGCAGTGATTGCCATGCCGCGCAGCCCGGGGATGTAGTGTAGCAGTGGCTCTCGCTCCTGTCTCCTCCCCTGTCCTCCATGTTGTGAGACACACTCACTGCCCTGGAGCCGGGAGCCATGGCACGGAGCCTGGCTGGCCTACCTGTGTCTGCCCTTATCCCATCAGCCAGCTGTGGCAGCTCTGTGTGTGAAGAGGCGAATGTGTGTGTAAGTGTGAGTGCATGTGTGTGCATATGTGTGTCTTAAGCAAGCTAAAAATCAGTGACTATAGCAAAGCATTTAGCTGCATCAAGGCTTGCACTTTCATTTTTGTTTCATTTTTGTAAAACTCAATGAAAAAAAATTAATTTTGAGTTAGTGATTTGTTAAGAGCTCAACCTGTTATTACACTGAGTGTACTCTTTAACCAAACCATGATATTACAAATGACAGAGTCTGAAGAATCCATGAGCACCGTTGAGAAACTGCCATTTTGCTATTTAAAAGCAATTTCTTCAAGTGTGAGACAGGCAAGCCAGTCCATTTCACAAAAGACGTGTTATCCATCAGCCAATTGATTTGCAAGAGACTTGGAAGAGAAAGCACTCCCCTTCTCACTACAGCTGCATGATACTGCCTGTGTGTCAGCTTGGATATGCCAATATTTTTATCCATGCTGTCTTATCAATATCTTCATTTTCAAAGAAAAGCAATTAAAATCTGATAGCCCTATTCTTTTTTGTTGTTGATTGCCTTTCATTACTATAATTCTGCTCCAGTTTTTGCATCCAACAAAGTTTGCAGAGTAGTACTTTCCTGCAGCACAGCTCTGCTTTAAATCCGCACAGTCACATGTGTTTAAACTAAGCGTTGCCTTTTGTCAGCGTGTGTGTGTGTGTCTCTATACTTTTCAACTTCCACAGCCTATTCATGGCCCTCAGCCCAAACACTATTTGTTCCTCCTTGAAGAAATAAATCTTTTTAAAGTTATCACAAATGTATAGACTCATTTATTTAAAAAAATGTTCCTAAGACAGATGGGCACTGTGGTGTTTAGCAAATGTCAAACAATAAATAGTACACTTGTGCATTTGGTACATTTGGTGTCATAATGAGTATTCACGGCAGCAGCTTGGTGTGTGTGTGTATGTGTGGGGGGGCAGACTCAAAATAAACTGCAGTGCTCATATTCATGTTAATGAAGTAAAATGTCAGCCACTGTATCTCTGTGGCTTTTTTTAATGTATGGACAACCATTAAGGTTTATGGTACACATCAATGAGCTATAGACTCTTGGGCTGTAATGATTTCATGCAACCAGCATTAACTCATAGATATTTCCTTGATGCTTCAACATGATGTGTAATTTTCAAATTCATTTAGGTCAACTTTAAAACCTGTTGAGGCTCTTGCATAAAAATGTAATATTTTCTCTTTATCTGCACTGCTTTGTTTATGGTTCACAAACACCCTTTGTTTCAACTCCTTCATATATTCATATCAATCTTCAATTAATCAATCAATTAAAGGGTAGAGCGCAGTGAATTTCTTGCAGAAAGCATGGTCTCTAAACATACCAACCATATTAAAACCAATATTAAAAAATCAATGTTAAAGTGCTAAAATGAATGTTTGGATATATATTAAAACAAACAAACAAAAAACTATAGTGATTACAACATTCATGAAAAAAACAGTGTTAGTTGGATGCATTAAATAACAAGGACTGAACTAAAGCAAACATTTTTTTAATGCTTTTTTTGCGCTAATTTGTGCTAACTTAAAATTCCATTCTGTGTGTGAGGGTGGGCTGTAATGTAATGAATTAAGATATTTATAAATTTGATTTAATGATTTAACTTAAGGTGTTTTAACGTGGAGGGGAAAACTACTCAAAAGATAAAGGACACTATAGAAAAATGCTCTTTGTCAGCTGCAGGACTGACCAGGAGACCAGCATTGAAAGCAGTTATATGGACTAGCTTTAACAGTATCATTAGTTGGTAGAACTGCCAATTAAACAAACAATGTCACATATATACACATCATATCCATTGCAGTGGATATTAAATGCAAGTTGGAAATCACTAATAATATGTTTGGGAATGTGAGATGAATCCGGTGAGAGAGACAGACCACAACTGCTCCTGAGAGGTGAACATCAGCCACACCAGTCCCAGTTCAGACATAACACCTGCATGTTGAGTGCTGTAAAACACAGGGCATGCACCCTAAACCCAACAGTGCTCATGCTAACATCCATCAGTTGCAAATGGATACAGTCAGTTCATTGATGACCAAAAACATGAGTATATTTAATAAACTCTGTTCTTTAAGCATGTTCACGTACACACACACACACTAGTATGATGTATTGAACAGATAATACTACGGGCCCTATCGTACACCCGGCGCAAACGCAGTGCGCCACTGGCGCACGGCGGAAAGCGTACGATAGGGCCCTACCTGCTTAATTGCTTTATTCAGTATAACAAAAGTAAAAAAAACTATATCATTGAACTTAAAGTGTGTTCCTTGGAGAGATGTTTTTTAGGATTGAGTTAAATCATATACTCCAAATGCCTACAATACCCCAGTCTAAGATCTGAGCAATTGAACATCCACTTTAAGAAGATTCTCATTAATTTTCCGAGTATATAGCTCTATGATGGTGTATACTTTGAGCTGATATGACCCCACAAGAGCAGCTCTCCTGCATTTTGAATCTATTGTACATAATACAACAAGGAAATGCAAAACAAATTAAAACAGTAATAGCAAGATTTCTTTAAAATGATAAAGGTTAAGTAGATCTGTAAAGCAATGACTTCATTATCATGGAAGCAAAATTAAAAACTGTCTCCTGACACAAGCATTGATATGTAGTGGTAACAGCCAAAGGTGTAAATTCAATCACACTGCAATATGCTTTATGAGCTTCTCCTTGATTATGTATCCCCCCCCTAACCAGTGCTGAGAGCAGAGGGAGGTCTCCTTAATACGGGAGTTTAGGCTTTAATTTAACTAAAGTGGTCAGATTTATGCATTTTGAATAATGAACATCAGTTTGCATTACCTCTGCTTGGGAATGCACACAGGCACACACTTGAAATTATACTCTTAAAGAGAAATGCACATCCAAGCTTTTGCACGCATGTACACATAAGCACAATAGCAGATAATATTGTAAACCTAATGGTAATTCAAAAAGTGCTTTGTTATAATTTAATAAAATGTGCTTTTAAAAAAAAAGCCAAAATGTGTGTAAATCATTTGTTTTAAATGGAAGGGGGAAAATGAGAAAGCTGACTATTTTTAATGTATATGAGGAAGTGAATCGTAACTAATACAACAGAGTAAGAAAGTGCTTTAAACTGTTACCTCTACAATCAGGCAAAAGGCTTCTCTGCCCCGTTTAACAGAGGGTTTGAGTTCTACAAAATTTAATCAGTAATTGTGCTTAACAACGGCAAAATATATTAATATGGTTAATTAAAACCAATGTAAAGACTTATATTTATAAAACTCTACAAGCGACAAAACAAAAATCTTAAGTAAAAAAATAAAGTTTAATTGGCCACAATGTCACACAAATGATGAGGTGACTGTCCTCTTAAATTTAATTACATTATATTATTAACTACCGTATAATGGTTTCTATAATGGTCACAATTCTCTTTTTATATTTTACAGTTATGGTTCGCATTACTTACACAGATACACAGCTTTCACCTGGCAAATACTCCTATTGCCTCCTAGCTGCACAATCTGGCCAAAACATTCCTCCAGAATTTTTGCTCTCCAGATCAAATGCTCCCATACTGCTTCACCATGCTGCATGCACGCCCTTTGTTTCCAGTGTCCTGAATTTATTAATGACCCCAACCACTCACTCCATGGAAGATAAGTGGGTACCCACTTATCCATGTTACCCGGAGTCACCCCTCAGTCCCCCAGCCTGCGGCCATACAGCCCCCTCCTTTGTCCCAGATCCCTCTCAGCAGGATGCAGCATTCTCCCTAACAACCATGGGGTCCATTTGGGTCTGCTCCAGTTACCACCAAAAAAATCTCTGACGTAAACACTCCTTTGACACAGAAGCAAATATATTTGAATGATTTTTTTTTTCCTTTCTCCTGTCATTCTCTCTTTAAAACACAGACATGCACGCAGGTACGTTCACATAGAAACAAATGAAGAGTTTGCCTTGGTTGACCTGCGTGCCACATGACCAGTAAGTAGCACTGTGCCTTTATTGTCCTGTTGGCATTTTCAGTAAACTAAAAGGCATGCTGATGCTTTCTGCTCTGTCTACCATTTATTTAATGCTCCAAGGCACAGGAACACTGCATAAAGAAATGCCCCCAGGAAAATAAGAAGGACACGCAGAGTCAGACAAATGCACACATATATACGTGCATAAAGACATGCATTTCTCTTCTTCAGTGTCCTCCTCAATCTTCTCCTCCATACATAGACATGCTGACCTAAACACTGAAAAATGAGAAAGAAATCATTCAGCACACACAAGCATTTTTAAGCTGCAAAGAAGCTCCGTGGTATGACCTTAAAGAAAGCCTCTGGTGTGCGCTTTTATTTGTGTGTGTTACACACACACAGGCACACACACACATACACAAATTCTATGAAGTAAACACATGGAAGAGCGCACCTTGGGCAAGACAGTTCATCCAAACACACAACCAAATGGAAAAACTCAAACACTTCCTATTTTTATGTCTTCTTCTTTCTCAACCTCTCAATTTATCATCTGTTGATTTTTTCTCTTCATCTCATTTCTATCGATCCGCTATCTAAGGTGAACATGTCAGAAAGGAAAGTTACATGAGGGCAATGGCGGTGCAAACACACACCGCATTCAACTGTCAAATTCAAAGCGATAAGTATGCTTTTGTGTGAGCAATGTCACAAAAGGACAAGCGCCTCCATGTGAGGACACACACACACATACACTCACACCCCCACAACAGACTGCTGCAGCTTTCCAATGCTGTGATGTCTCCTATCCAGAGAAGAGATCAGCGTGGTGGTGCTGTCCAAGGTCCTGACCAGCTGATGTAGCACAGGAGCTGTCCACTGTTCTGAAACCTGCTCTGCTTCCACATGCTGTGTTGCAGCAAGCAGCACGCTTATTTTATTCTGAAAATAATACTATTAATGAATTGAACATAGCCTTTAAAAGTGTTTTTTAGAACTTTTTGATTACCAAAATTTTAAAAACAAAAATTAAGTGCTTGGTGCCCAGTGCCTGTAAAAATAATATGAATAAAATATGAGTAGCTTTTTGTTTGGAAACAGAAATTAGAAATAGAATTTAGAAATTCAAAAATAAAAGTATTTGTGTTATGCCATAGACGTCTATATATTGTCAGCTAAAGTTAGCATGCTAAATTAGCCCAAGCCGAACTGTCTCAAGCTTAAGTGTCTTGGAAAACTCATTATAGGACATATTTCTCAGATTAAAAAAAAATCATAAATCACATAATATACATGATGAATATAAATGATAAAATTAATAAAAATCAAATCAAATCAAACAAAACCATCTTGGTTGTCTTTACACTGTTTCAACAATAACTTACTCTTTTTCTGCCCTTATTTCTTATTTATTTAGATGTGAAATTCCTGCTGATGAGGCCCATCCATCCCATCATTATAATAACCTTGTCTTTGTATTGTCCAGCTGTGTTTTGTTTTAAGTAGACTTGTCAGCTAACACTATTACTAGCTGCACTGCCAACCTAGCTAACAAGCTAATGGCTGCTACTAGCTACAACCACGGGGAGCTACAGCAAAGGGCATAGTGAGTAGCAGTTAGCGAATACTCGTGATATGTTGGCCCTGATCTTAAACATTTTCCCCAAAAGTTTATTTGCTGTGTCAGGTGTCTTAAATGTATTTTTTAAACACTGCATGAAGCAAAGTTATAGTGTTAAGTGAAGGGCAAGAGGATGCTATACAGCTGGGTCAGGGACAGAATTTCCAAGTTACAGCCTGAGTCATGATGCTGGTGGCAGACCCACCGTTTAATGTGATTTCTCCGACTTCTCCGTACTTAGCAATGTGGGACACAGTTCAAACGAAGAGCTCAGACAGAATATATCGGGGGAGCTGTGTGTATATGTGTGTGTTCGACTGTGTGTATGCGAAAGAGTGCAGGCTTGCTGATGAAGTTTGTGTGTGCACGGAGGCGGTGTGTTTGTGTGTGTGCTCGTGTGCGTGTTTTTTTGCGCGTGTGTGCACACGCTCACACTAAGTTGGGCGTAACGATGGATTCAAAGGGAGCCTTTGAAGTATTTTGATGTTCCCTGGCTGCTCTCTTGCCAGTTTCCTAAATAGGTCAGAGACTCTGCTCTCTGCCTTCTGCACTGTGCTAGCTGTGCTGCAGCCTGCTAGAAAGAGTCAGAAAGGGCAAAAAAGGGAAAACAATCTACTTAACTTTATATTGCCGCATTTGAACCAAAAGTACGGCTGTCCTCAAACATTTTAATTAACAGCATTTTCACTTAGCGACGGTGTTTGTTTTGATGCTAACAGGTGCACCACAGGGAACTGAAAGACATGGACATGTTCAGTTAGAGAGGGTGAGGAAAGACGGACAAAAAGACAGATGGACAGAGCAGAAGAAGGAAACATGACTTGAGCTAGAACTACATATATAGAGTAACAGATACAATGATTTTAGAGAAAAAAATGATTGACATAGAATAAGGTGGGGGGTGGGAGAAAGATGGCACAAATAAAGCAGGAGAGACACAGAATGAGAGAGAGGTATGTGAGTGCTAGTGTGGTCCTGCAGGCCATCTGTGCATGGTGCTGTGTGAGTTCTGGCTTGGTGCTGCTGGTTCCATGTAGGCCAGTCATTTGCATCTTCCAGCCTGCTGATTAATTTGGTATCTGGAGAAAGCCTTTTCTCAAACACATCAACTCAGTCATGCCCATTTTGGTGCATGTGTGTCTGTGTCTGTGTGTGGCTCTTATTTTTTGTGTTTGGAAAAAGTCATGTACCAGCCTCCACAGGTGCCAGGGTGAGGCCGGTGCAGAGCCGGGCCCAGACTTGTGTGCCAATCCTACAAGTACATAGCAGCTACCTTTGGGAAGAGCAAAAAAAAAAAAATATCATGTTGGTCTAAACTTAGAATAACAGAGCTTTTTCTCCTTTTTCTTCTTTTTCCACGGTTTAAAGAGGCACACATAAGCACACACATATGTAAGCAAGTGCCTCCTTCTCCAAGCCATTCCCAAGGACCCTGTTAGCACCTTCTCTCTCCTCCTTGCAATAGGAGGAATAAATCAGAGTGAGTGAAGTGCTTGCTTTAGTTGCCAGTGGTGGCATGGCCAAACCTTCGGGGGGGTGGCATGATTTATTGTTGAGTGGCAAAAAGCGAACAAATTCTGCCATGGGAACAGGACAGACACCCCCACAGAATGTGATTTGCCTTCTGTTGGGCTGGACCGTGTTAGCAAATAAGGCAGAACCCATCCCCTACCCACTCCAGCATACACACACACACACACACACACACACACACACACACACACACACACACACACACACACACATGCGCATACACAGACACCCTTTTTCTGGATTGCAGTACTACTGGGGACAAGCCAGGGGGGATCAGAGTGGGAGGTTGGTGTATGAGGGAGGGAAGTATTTCTGTGTCACGAAAAAGCCAGATCCATGTTTCCCTCCGCTCCACCCTGCTCATCAGGGTCCCATAGCCCTAAAAAGAGAGCCCCCAAGTGGAACATCTCTCTGATCCTCCCCCCTCTCCTTCATTGGTCCCCCCAACAGGAGGTCTGGACTCCACCAGAAACCCTCGGCCTCCCTCTGAGCCTCTATGATCCCCTCCATGTCCTCGCCGTGGATAAAAGTCGTCTTACATCCTCACAGATGTCAGGCCAATTTTCCAACACCCAGGGCCCCACACAGATGCACAGGTTTGTGTCACAGTCAAAGGCGCCACAGCAGCACTCATAGACGCATCACATAACTAATGTGTGTCACTGCTGCATATCAAAGTCTTTATGCATCCCCACAGACTCCTAACTTATCATTACAAAGACACACTCACACATGCACCCACATGCACTCTGACTCCCTTTCACAGACACACTTGATGCACTTTTTTTAGCATGCAACATTCTCTGATAATACCTTTTTTGTTTTGTTTTTTTGTTTTGTTTTGTTTTTGTTTTTTTTGCCTTGTGCCAAGTTTCTGCAAAATAACCATGAGATTAAATGGAACAAACTCAAAACCAGACAGATGCCCTATCATATTTGAAGTATCGCCACCTTCTGTGTTTTGAAAAATGAGTGGCTATATTTGAAGCATGAGCGTCGGCTCTGCTTCTCTACACTGTTTATCTTAGTTGACTTCCCATGGGGGATTGTAATGCCTGTGTCAGTGGACACACTAATAGAGATGTGTGAGGTTAAGACTATTGTATACATCAACGCCAGGGATCTGTGCTCCACTATTATAGGCCTGTCACCTTCCTCCAGGGATTATACAGGTTTTAAATGGAAGAACGGCTCCTTACAATACAATACTGAGGGGTTTTAATCTAGACAAACAACACCTTCATATGAGGTATTATAGCAGACTGTCATCCGCAGATCTCACTTCTTGTAGAACAGGATGTCGCTGAAGGCCTGCCACAGACCACACGAAGAGGATTAGTCAGAGTAAATCTACCTGGAAAATGTTAATGTGCTAAACCAAATGAAACAGTCTGAAAGAGTCAGAAAGAGAGGCTGTAATAGGAATTATGTATCAGCAGGTTGAGAAGGTTACTTTTAAAATGTCATCCGTATCAAAATAGAGATGTCCTGCTAAGCATTACATTGGTAGTACAACATTTCTGTGGCTTTCAAAGTGCATTTAGTACTTTGAAACTCACCCTTACATGCTCATTCTCAGTACCAGTTATTATTTTTAGTTTTGCAATGGTGGTCTCTCCGTCTGTTGGTCAACCACTTTTATGCAGATTAAAATAAACTACTGGTTGAACCGGCACACAGTTTGATATAGATGTTAATAGCTCTCTGAGGACTGCTATGATGATCCCATGACTTTTCCTCCAGAACCTGGTTTGACAATTCTTGGATGGATCGCAGTTAAATTTGGTGCAGACATTCATGTTACCCTCAGAATGAATTGAGATAACTTTGGTGATCATGTAGTGTTTTTATGGCAGGTTAAAATTCAAGTTTCAATACTTTTAATTACAACCAAGTATCTGCAAAACCAAAGACATTTCCCATCTGCCTTTGTTTTACTTTGTGTTTGGTGATGATAAGCAAATTTTAGCATGCTAACACACAAAACTAAGGTGACGAATGGCAATTTTAATGCACAATCACTGTCTTAGCATTGTTATTGAGGCAGGTTTAGCATGCTCATATCAGCAATCATTAACATGTTAGCATGGCTGCAGATTCTTAGTCTTTGTCTTATTAAATTGCACTTTGTTTGGATAACAGATAATTCAATTTAAGAACTGACTGCAGAAATCAAATAGTATGTCATTTAAATATTTCACGAAAATGTAATCCTCTGAATAGGTTTCATTGTTTCAGGGGCACAGGAGGCTATTTAATTTTATTGGATGCCTTTTTAAAGAATCTGGGGGCATGGAAAGCCCTTTATAAAAACATTTCAAAAATGTCATTTTAATTTTTTAACAGATAAAATAAAGTCAATTATATCCTAGAAATTGGACCTAAAATTTTATCTTACTGATGGAGAGAGAAATCCACTGAGATTGTACAATTGGCCCTTTCATTCAAAAGGAAACCGTATTCTCATCCTCAGCTATTTCACAGTTTGTACGGCTCAAATATTAACCTCTGTGATACAACAAAAGGCTTTCTCGGATTTAAAGTTTTTCATTACTAGCCCCAAGCCATTTCCAACAACTTGAGTAGCTGTAAAGAGTTGAAGTACAGTTTCCCTTAACCCTGAGGAAAGGTGATTGTATTTGTTTGCCTTTGAGAGCGCGTGCATGTGTGTGTGTGCTTGCCAGTGTGCGCCTTAAACTGGTGTGTGTGTGCCCGTGCAAGTTTGCATGGGGGATGCATGCCTTTTTTTTGTCAGTTTCTGAAATAGCTTTCTGACCTTTCCATGAAGTTTTTCTCCTTTTTTGTGCTGTCAGCCATATCCTCCTTCTTCTAAATGGATGGCCGTTACTTGCACTTTCTTCCCAACAGCAGCACATGGCTGATGATATGCATTAATAATGTTTAATACTGATTACAATCTCAATTTAACCATACTACCCCCTACCTTCTTTCCTCCTGTCTCTCTGTCTTTCAGCTTCTCTCTGTGAATTTATTCATGGAGTGAAATAGCAAATTAACGAAATTCCAAATGGGTATGGCAAAGCCCTTAGAGCAGAGTAACAAGTTGGGTGAGAAAACACACCAATGTCTTCATTTACATTTTCATTTAATTTTCCTTTGGCCTGTAGCGCTGTGTACAGAATCAATCTTCCTAACTCCATTTCCAATATATTACTGAGAGACAGCAGGAAGAAAGGGGAGGTATTGATTAGAGCGTTCATTGTGTCTTCTCACAGATTGCACACTTCATAAGAACAGTGATGAAATTGCTGTTTGTTTCCTTTTTCTGTGTCTTTATTCTATCTGAGAGAGTAATGATGGTTGTTTGATGTGGCTGAGTTGTGACAGTCAATACAAATTTATCTCTCCTTCTGCACAACACATTTGCTCTGCTTTGTCTTGACCCACTAACGACAGATTCCTAAAAGAAAGACACTGCTTTCACTCATGTGATCAAATCAAGCTGCATCTTAGATATTAATCAAATGTATTATTTTTATAATCCTGTGCATTTTTTTGGAATTTGTGTCTGGGGGAATGTAAACAGCAGCACTAACGCAGTGATTATACTGTGGTTGACATCTTTGTATGAAAGGTTCAACAAATGAGCGATGCTGTCCATCAGCTTGAACTCATTTGAGCATTGAGCATCAGTGAGGTAGAACAAAAGGCTCGTCTGTGTCCCGTCTTCCTGCAGGAGTCCTGCTCTCTGTCGATTCAAGTGCAACAACTTAATCCTGGATATTGTGATGAAGACAGGTCTCCGCAGAGATGTTTACACAACAGTCTCTGACTTTCTGCTGCTTGGCCAGAGTCCCAATTCATCAATTTCACTTTCTGCAACCGGATGTTAGCCAGGAACAGCACTGAGTCCAAGCTGGGCTAATGGCTCTTACTCCTGCTGTCTTCCATCTCTTTTCGGGGCGGTCAGGCTGGATGGTTAGGAGGTGATAAGTGCAATGATAGTTTCAAAAATCTGCTATTTTTAGTCCAAAACCCATTCTTCTTTTCAAATACTGAATTGGTGTGCTACATGGTTTTTTTTTAAAGGCCAAGAAATGACAATTGCAACTTAAAAATAAATTTGAAGGCCATTACTTCTACATGCGCTACCTTTGCAATGGAAGACAAAATTAATGAGTGGCTCTGTCCTGCTTTTTATTTGGTTTTGGGAAGAATTATTCTCCTGAATCTCCAGCTAAATTTGTTCAAGATAGCATTAACACATTGGTTGTTTATCATCTTCCAGCAATGTTCTTTTGTAAAGCATAGACCACAACTTATATAACTTACACCAGTAGGAAAGCAAAAATCTCACACTGTTGCGTGTCATGTATTTTTTTTTCCAATAATAAGGTTTAAAACCAGCCAAGAGTTAGGTGAGAACAGAAAACATTTTATTCACAGTTTTATTTATAATGCAATACTATTGCTAATATCAGGGTTAACAAGGTCTGTCCTGCAAAACATAACCAATGCTACTCATTAACCACAGTCTTTTAGGATTATTCCATACACAAGTAGCCATCATATACATATTTGACACCTTTTTACAGGATTTTTGTTTTAAAACCAGTCAGGTTTGGGTGACTAATAATGTATAAGCATTAACTTGAGATAGCTAGCTACTGCTGTTTACATCTGCTACAGACAGTCATCAAATTGATTGACAAAATCGAAGGTTGTTGGATTGAGAGATCTGTTTTTGTTTACCTCCTGTCAAATCCAAGACTCGTTCTATAAAAAAGAAAAAGAAAAACTGATGAATCAGCCTTCATCGTTCTTGTAAACTGCATATTTGTAAACAGTAAAGAAAAAGGGCAGGGATCAGTGAGTCTGTTCTCAGACTAATATTTAACACTGAGTCGAGAGATTTTAATAGGAATCTTTTCAAGCATTAGAGGAGCAATGATAACTTCTGGTTAACCTTTGCTGGAAAATAAGGTGCGTTTCAAGCTTGCATAAGGCTTTAGCAGAAAAATAGGAAGTCAGACACAAAAACAAAACAAATGTTTATTAAACAGCTCAAAATACTAGTGTGCAAAAGGTGCACAAATTAGTATTTTGCTTGATGTTTTTTTTTTCAAATTTAATTGTAGTGAAGCCTGTGTGTTTTGCAAGCAGAGCGTAGAGGATGCAGGCTCAGGAGACTGTCGAGGAGGCAGCAGAAAGATTTTTACTGCCCTGGAAAGACAGCCTGTTCTGAGCTGCAGCACTAAATGTTACAGGTTTGGGTAACAAACTCAACTTTGCCTTCAAGCAACCTGCAAGGCAAACACAGCAAAGCACAGCAAACATAGTCGGTCGGGTCATCAATGAACTCATTAAAGAAGAAAAAGTAATAGCACTGGAATAGAAGGATATACTGTATATATTAAATATTTACTGGGGCACTAAATAATTCAAATGACTTGCCCTACTTATGTTTATGTAACTAATAATTTAACAAAAGTTTTGATTCAAAGTCTGATATTTAAATAAAATTCTATATCCCTGCTGTCGGTATAATTAGTCTGCAGCTGTCGGTGGCAGCAATGAAATTCAATGCTCCTTGTGTTTGAGGCCGAAAGTCTGTTAATAGGAATCCTGACACCAATTCACACCTTCAGCAGGAAAACACAGGCAAATCTGCCTCGAGACAAGTCCTCCATATAATAGTATCAGTTGAGATTCTGATGATTTTCATCGAGGAACGGAGACTCCTGATGGAGGTGTATATTAGGCACCCAGCTGTCTGTCAGTGCAGCTGGGTGATTGATGGGAGGAGACATGCGCCATTTACTGGCCAAGCTGGAACTAGAAGGAATCTCCATCTTCTCTTTCAAAACAGTCACAAGACGCCTCACAGAGAAAATTGGTCTGTTTCCACGAGGGAGAGATCTGCTAAAGTCAGGACCAGTCACGCAGACCTCCAAACACTGTGGGTTTGATTATGCACACAAGTATATCTGCACACACACACACAGAGAACACACACAGGTTCACATGTTTACTGAGGGACACAAGCAAGTCTTTCTAATTGTAGGATTGCACACAACCTGAAAGCCTGGTCACACATGCACAATTATGCGCACAAACACCTTATTTTTGTAATTCAGTTTGTCTCAGCTTGTTGGAGATGCCTGCCAGTCAAAAGTAGCCGACAGAATCACAAGAATTTAGACTTTTGAATTTAAATTGCAATGTTTTCTCTTTATACAAACGATATTCGATGATTGATGTCAAATTCATATCAGTATGTGCTTGCGTGCGCTTCAGTAAAAAACACTAACTTGAATGCCAAATGCTCATCAGTAGGCAATCAATAAAGATAACCTACAACAAGTCTTTGTTTAATAGGATGATAAATGTTGTAACCCATGGGATCTAAAGTGTCTCAACAGGCAGATGTATTGTTACTGTCTTATGGAACAAATTGGCTCAGACTTTGGCTTGCATCGGCACAACCGCTCGCTCATACAGTAACTGACAGTGTGGCAGTTAATTGAATCCCCATCTTGCTCTCTAATATGTCTGCTGTCCTGTATTCGAATAGAGTAAGTTTGCCTCTGACTGACATACAGCATGCTGTCATCCACCCATTCATCAAGCTCTTGTGAAAACAATGGGCTGTTTGGAGCCAGGCCTGCCATCGTCGCCAGTCCAGAGGGACATGGGAGCCAAAGACAGATGCCGTCTCATCTCTGCTAATTTGATTTCTGGTGTGTGCCTGTCGCAGCTACATGGGCTGCACATTAATTGAGATCATGCAAATAAGACAGGGCTTAATTTACTTAATTATAGATTTTTTTTCTCTCTTACAGTGTTTCTTCATCCCTCCGCCAGTTTCTTAGTTCAGTCAGATGGATGTGTCATCTTTGCTTCCATTATCAAGCTTCCTCTAAGAGAGTGCTTTTAGGCATCGTAGAGAGTGTTTGACATTGGTTAGTATTCACTTTTCATTTCTACATGGAACTGTCTGAAAACATTATTTTGGCATGTTTGCCCTTTTGATCCGTTGTAGCTTCTCAGCATTTGTGAGGGACAGAGATAAAGTAAGTCATAGTCAGTCTGTTAACACAGGCAGCTGAGGTAATTTACCTTTGATTGACACTTTACTATTAACGGCTCAACTGGCTGAGCTTTTGACATGACAGCACAGTTAAACATGAGAGTTTTTCGTCAAATGTTGCTTCATAATATGATGTTTGGAGAGGAAAAGCACTAAAGAACATGCTGAAGTTATCTTGTAACTCCTATTATTCATTTTCACAAAGAGGCAGTGATTGCAATCATGTTTTTACTTCATGTCTAATTAATTACAGTAGTGATATGAAGTAACATAAAGTAAATTGTGAACTTTCTTCGCTGTCACTCAGATGGTAATATTAAAGGAACAAAATCAGCTGATCAACACACAGTTCTGCATTATCTTAATTAACTGCTAAACATATATGTTTGCAGATAATATACACCAAATAAATGAATCCTTTTAACTGCAGCGCGTATCATTGCTTACATTCAGTCTATTTGCTTTCATTTAACAGGCTGGTCCAGCACATGTGGACTCGCTGCGGGGGCTGAAAATGAGAGGAAGCCATTAGCTTTTGCTTCTGTGAAAACCTGGTAAATCCAAATTTGTCCTTTTTTCATGTTGAGAGTTCTTGGCTGACTTGCTAGTACTCTGGATAGTCAATATATTAATGCAGGAATCAGATTATTTTGTTCAGAAGTTGTTATGTTAAGAGTTTGAAACCCACAGCTTCATTGCAGTGGGACCAACCTGCGCTTTCCACTTTGCCAAAATGTGACAGGGGTCTACATAATTGCAGCTATGTGACTTGTTAACAACCTTCTTTTCTTAATAAATTCATTTAGCTATTTTCTGAGGTTTCTTTTAATCAAGCTCTATGCAGTAAGACAATGTAGGCAGTATTTGTTCCTGGAGTTATTGCTGTTGTTTTGAAATCTCACCCCAGCAGAGTGAGAATAGTGTTTTACCCCCTTTGTTATAGTATTTGCCGGGAGATGGTATTACTGCTGACAAAAGTGTCAAAATGAATTATACATTTCACCAAGAAATACATATCATACCTGAATACATTATCACGAAGCAGTCTGGCTATGAGTCAGTGTGTATTTTATGCTGATTTACAGATTAAGGAGCTGCACAGAGGCACCTGTGGATGACTGCTATCTATTCCAAACATAATAGCATGAAATAGCAAAGGCTGAACTCTGATCCTAGGGAAAGTTGAGGAATATCAAAAGCAATATCGCACAGATTGCCAAAGCTCCTATTCAGAAACATCTGTTTATGAGTCCCCTTCTCCTGCATAGTGACTTTAGCGTAGTTCAACAAGGCCTCACAGTATCAGTCAACAGCAGCCCTTTCGGGGGGCTAAAAGAAGCTCTGCTGCAATATTACGGCGAACAAGTAGTTTGGGTATCTGCAACAGTTAATCCTCTATTACCAGTCACATCAACAAGATTGTCACACGTTAATGATTTTTACTTAAAAGCAGGTTAACTATTGTTATTTGGCAGCAATTATACAGCCTGTCATCTGGCCAAGTATGTAGAATAAACACATCATTTCCCTCCTATAGAGCCAGTGTGTGGTTGCTGCCCCCTCCCTCTGTCTTTTCCATTTCTTTCCCCTCAAGTGCATCTGATAAAATTAATTGAAAAGAAAAGCAAGTAGCATCCTAAGGCAGTGTTATTGTTATTATTATAATTAGCAAACGTGGCATGGCCCACTGTCTCTGTGGCCTGTTAGCTCACGGGCTAAAGCCTCTAATGAGGTAGCAGTCATGTGGTGTCAGCTCCACTGTGAATGAGCAGCATAGACGAAGCAGAATGGGCTCATCATATCAATGGGGGTCCACTTGTGTGTGTGTGTGTGTGTTTGTGTGTGTGTGCGTGTGCGTGTGTGTGTGTGTGCACGCGCACATGCATGCATGTATGCTTTTGTGGGTGTATGTATATGGAAAATGGCATATCATTGGCAGAGCTCAAAAGAGGCTCTTGACATCATTCAGATGCGGTCAAGAATAACCAAGAAGGACATCACAAATTAGCGAGAGTATATGAGCATTACCATGTTTAAACATAAACTGTTAGAGTTGGCTTGCATTAACTCCCTATGACACCTATAAGCTGATAACATTGAAATTATTTTTATTGGAAGCAACAATTACTGTGCTCAGCCAAGAAAAAAAAAAAAGATCTGTGTAATAAACAAAGACAGTTTACTAGAACATTACATCATCATCATCAAAAATACAAACATATTACAGAATACGGTGATTTATATAATTTATCTTTGTTTTGTATTTATCTGGGCTTGAAACAAGAAATAAGATACTTTTTTTTGGTCTTTTAAATCCAGAAAAAAACGCATTATATTTTCTGCTCCCATCTCACTGCACATTCTTTTTAAAATGTACACCACACATATAGTTTTTCGTGTTAATGTTTGTTTCTCTGTTTGTTCTTATGTTGCATCATGGACATAAGAACCCAAGCTATTTACAGTAATGACAGAAAAACCTTTCATTTTGTGAGGCAAAATTTGCTGTAATTTCTGACATTTTTGCAGTTTTTCAGAATAGACTTAACTCTACCATGGATTTGAATATTGTAATGTAATTGGATGCATTGGCAGCAGCCACAGCATGTGTAGTGACAACATACTACAAAATTCAGAGCAATAATGATGGTAGAGAATCAGTATGTGTTGCTAGTTAAGTGTTTGTTGTGTAACCTTTTAATATATAGATTAAAGTGTTCCTATAGCTAAAAACCTTAAAGGACTGAACGTGTTGTCATTTTGGACTGAACAATGAACCAACAGCAGACAGCAATTAAATTTTAAAAATTAGGTTTGGGATGCTTTTCACATTTTCGAGAATAGACCTCTGTTTGCATTTAACGGAACTTAATCAGATGTTTGTTAAGTTTGCAGGAAGGCCAGCAAACTTTGTGATTTAGTTAAAGGTCCCAGTATCTTATTTCATGCATTACAAATATAGTAATAGAAGCATTAAAAAATACTGATGCTGCACTATAAATTTAAAACCAAGGGAGTAAAAGGTGAGAAAAATAGGATGTATAGAAATAAAAAAGAAATTCAGTTATTCATTATTTACATGCCATGGTTCATAGAGAATAACCATTCTGTATCCCGCCATGCCTTTATCTTTACATCCTATTGGTGATTAAAATCAATAGACAATTTGATCTACTGTTTGATAAATTTAATGTGTGAATTAAAGGTAAATTGTGTCAAAAGCTCATTTGGCACTTCACATACTGCTACTCTGTTAAGCTGTTCACCTTTAGCAGGTGTTAAGCTGTTTCACTTTTTCTCTACCATGACTAGATCAAGCTTCCTCTCCATTAAGTAATGTGCAATAAAAACTAAAAATGAGTCATTCTGAGAAAAAGGATATTTTTCATTTACAGATAATCAGCAGGAGAAAATATCAGTTGATACTTTCAGCTTTAATTCAAGCTAACATGGCTAAGAAGCTACCTTATAGCTCTCTATATAGAGCTATATTGCTTTCTTGCTTTTAGCCTTTCATTTGGCTGTTTCTCTGGCTAAATCCACACTGTGTTTTAGTTTTAAACTGTGTGTGAAAGAAGAAGTGTGGTGGAAGCTTCCAGAGCTCATATATTACAAAGCAGCTCTTGCAGTCTGGCATGGTTTTTAGCCCCGTTTGCATAATGCACCATAATGATATCTGCTAGAACAGATGCCAAAATCAAAATGTGGTCTTAACGCAATTTTTAACCGAATATATGGCAACTGTGTTTCTGCTTTGTAGAGCAGTACAGCTCAACTGTATTTGATAAGAATATGACAGAGCTGGTGCTCTGATTCTAAAAATTTAATCACCTTTGTGAGAAAAAGTATACCAAAGCAAATGAGCAAATAATTGCCTTAAAAGAAATAAAAAGAATTTTTCTCAAGCTTGTCTTGTAAAATTAGTTCCTGAAGTGATGTGTTATGATGAGCCGCATCCCATTAAATCCAGAGAAACAGAGGGATTGAGTGTGTGCCTGCTTCAGTCCATCCAGCTGAGATCACAGGCTGAGGTAAGGCAGGAGGCAGGCTGTTTTGGCTCGTGTTTAGACTGAGCGCTAAGATTCATGGGAGCATGCAGCTGTCAGAGGCCTTGATTGGTGGAGGGCTTTATCAGTCACACTGCTGAAACAGAGCCCTTGTGGAGGGTTTCATAGGATGGCTGCTGCCATACCGAAGTGTTTAGTTCCTCTGAGCCATCAGCTGGGAAATTGCTGAGTAAAAAATAAGAGTGTGTGTGTGTTTGTATGCACACACACATACGCAGTATGTAGGGGGGAGACTCAATTAAAAACCAGCTGTGCCCTATTCCTCTGTAAGCCCTCCAGCGTTCCTCACCCCCCTCCTCTCTTGTCTTACCCCCATCTCCTCCTCCACTACCCCCTGCCACAAACCCCCCGCTGCTCTGTAAGCTGCCTGTAAGCTCCTAGACTCATGCCGATGGATCTAATGCTTCCTCTGAAAACACACTACACATGCGTGAGCGTGCACACACAAACATGTATTGCCTACCTCTCAAGTATACTGTAAATGCTCATTTGCCCCCTGCTGCTTGATGTAATTTCGGCAGACGCGCGTGCCAAGCCAAGCCAGCTCCCCTTCTTCTTCCACCACTCTCTCTAGCTCCCTGATGTACCTGTTACCACCTCGCATCAGCCGGCTCCCACTACAGAGGGGGCACTTACAGCTCTGAGGGAGAGATGAGAGGAAACACGGAAAAAGGGGAGCAAAAATGCAAAGTCAAAGCTTTCTTTGCTTAGGAGAAAAGCGGACAGACAGAAAAAAAAACAGAATTAAAGAAAAGTCTGAAAGCCTGTTAATGTGGTCTTGAATAACCAGCTTTATTTAAAGCAACAAAGGTGAGCGTGAGCAAAAAAACTGGCTACAGATACTGTCCGCCTAATACCCATTACTTTGAACATTACTGTTCTTTCTTGCAAGTATTGGCTGACTGAGAGCCAATTTATGTTAGGTTTCCTTTTATTCTTTTTGTACTATTTTAAAAAGCAATAATTTATTTATTGTATTACTGCTATATTGAAAAAGCTTTAATTAATATAGCTTAATAAGGGTGTATCCACAGGGCAGCGATAGTGCTTAGCCAGCTAATCAGTGGTTATTCTATAAGTTCAGGTCCTTTAATTACCCAATTTGCATGTTAAGAATTAATTGAATTGATTATATGAATAACAGTAAAATACAACACTACGCATGAGCCACAGTACCTGCAGATGCACACTGTGGGGACGGTCAAGCCTTCAGGATGTGGATACGACGGGTAGTGATAAATGAATGGGAGGGAACTCATTGCACAAGGTTAAATAGAACCCCTGACACTGCGCAGTCTGTAATGTTGGAGATAGCGCTGGGAACGCGATTCACAACGAGAGTGCTGTGAGGCTGAAGGACCCCTGAGCATTAGCTATATGCATTAGGCTTTGATAGGTTATAATGGCTTGTGCTAATATTGGCTCGTGATAGAGAAAGGTCAGCTAACTCATCTACACGTATAGCATCTGACAACTTGCCTCAGGATTATTTTTTCCTCATTTGTGCGAGTCTTGAGCAACGCAATCATCTCAGGTCAGATTTTACGATGATCCATCACTTTTTAAGGTGGCAGTTTCTAATTATGGCACAAGGCGAAGTGATGGGACGGAAACACCAAGAAATTGAACCTAACCGCTGACTTCTTGGCAAAATATTATTGTCATAATTTCCTTTAAAGCAGAATAAACAATTTTTTTTAACACTGTCGGAAAGTGGAAGAAAAAGGTGAATTGCCGGTGGTCCTTTATACCACTAGAGGCCCTTGGTTTGCCCTGATGTGGTAAAAGAGAGGGTGGAGGATTGCCATGGCTGATCATGCATTATGGCAGGATGAGGCCCATGGGCAGCCTGTGGGCAGAAGCTGGCGGCTGTCTACTTGGAGGTCGATTTTAAACCGATGAGCAAAATGCTAGTCAGCCACCCATGGCTGCAGCTTCTGGGCAATCTAATCTGGGTTTGTTCACTGGCCGATCTCCACATCTATGCACACTAGGACACAAGTGTTGGACTGTTATAGGACATATTAGGGCTAATCTCTAGGTGTGTCCATATGCGAGGACTTAAGTGCAGACGGATGGAAAGGACAGATTTAATACTGCTGACATCATTCTTTCAAATCCTCACTAACACCCTGGGAAATGAGGGAAGGTGGTAGGTTGTTAATGCCTCTGTTGTTTTTTGGTCACTGGTTTGTAGAAAAGAAGCTAACGAGGGTTAATATGAGGGTCATTAAGAAGTTTTTGACCTAAAATATAAAGAAATTGGTTATTAGACTCTCCTTGTATAAATATGCAGTTCAACAATGTCAGTTACTATGCAAACAGTTAGAAGTTTTGTGGATTAGAGTTAGATAAGGGGTTTTTCTGATATTTTGTGTCAATGAAATTTTAAGTCAGCACTGTCTGAGAAAATGAGAAATTGGACAACATTGGATTTTGTACAGATATCTTTACCTTGGTTTCAATGGCTCACCCAAGGAGGTAAACAAAAACAATAATGCAACACTAAACTAGGATGTCCCTTCTTACAGCATGCAGACGAAGAAGGCTAATGAATTTAGCCATAGCAGAGAATCCTGGAGGATGAACCTGGTCCTGGAAGGCTGGTCCCTGTCATGATCTTGACAGAATGACAATTTACACAACGCTGTATTGCAACAGACTTGGTATCATCCAAGAATGTGTCCATGCAGCCATATACAACAAATCCCAATGGCCAATACGTCAATTTGATGGGTCCCAAAACTCTGAGGGTCTGATGAGAAGTAATTTCACCACAACATGTTAACCACTTTCAGAGAGAGATGGAAGAACAATCAAAATTCCAGAAACACCAAGAGACCTTGTCTCCCAATAAAGCCTAATTGGTGATGGATACAAAGGGAATACTATTGGTGGATTACCTAGAAAATAGCCACAGTATTACAGGAGCCTACTGCATTGAGCTCTTGAGACAGCTAGGCCAAAAAAAAACATGAAGATTCAGCATTGGAAGCTAAGAACTGGAATGCTCCTCCATCAAGACAATGCACAAGCCCAGGCCACAGTGGCAGTGGCTGACATCCAGTAACACAGATTTGATCACGCCAAACACCTGCTCTATTCACCTGATTTGGCACCCTCAGACTACTACCTCTTCCTGAGAAGAAGGAGATTAGTGATCAACGTTTTGACAGGGGTGATAATGTCATTGCTTCTGTGGACTACTTTCTAGAAGTCCAAAACGCAAACTTCCATGAAGGACTATGCTCTCTGACTACCAGACTTTAGTTTGTAAATGCAAGAGGTGACATTGCTAGGTTTTCTAAAGTTGACTCCTGCTACCTTAGGCCATGAATTCATTAATCACCCTCTGCATACAAGGAGTAAAAATTAAGTCCTACAAGAGACGATACTCATTTGTCAACAAGTTTGTGTTGCAGTATCTTAAACAAGCTTTACAAGCTGCCAATAAAACCTTCCCAAACTGTTCCTGTTGCAGAGTGCTGCACGGTTGCAGATGCAAGCAACAATTTGTGTGATTAAATATTCCAAGTTTCATCACTCGGTAACAGTCAGAACGAGTTTCACACATTTTTGAACCACTAGTACATGTACATTTATAATTTTTTTGAGAGAAAAAGTATCACTGTGCTCGAGGTTACAAAGATTTCTGTCCAAAAAAGGCGCATCAGGTAAGGAGTGCAACCAAGAGCATTATGGTTTTCTTTGAAATTTGCAGTGTTGTGTGCAGGTAATTTATAATCCAGGATCAGACTGTTAACAATGATGACTGCTGTGAAGTTCTGCGGTGTGTGAGAGCAGAACATTCTTTAAAATTGGGCCCATTAACGTGAAAAAGTCACAAACTCGCTTGCTGTGTTAGGCAGTTTTTTTTCTGTTCACCAAATAAAATTTGGTTTCTGGTTCGTAGTCATAGACCCAAGTTTCAGTTGTATGGTAAAATAACAGAAGCCCATGTTCCCAGAATGTGTATAACTCAGTTGCTGATGATGATCGAGCCATGTAACTTTGAATCTGTACCCACAAAAATGATATCTTGAGCCTGCTACATGCACATTACTGTGCGGCGCTCCATTTGTGTTCACAAAGAAAAGTCTCCGAAGTTTTTGATCGCACATGCTCCACTCATGATATTGAAGAGGAAAAAACCCCTCCACAGTGGACCGTATGAGAAAACTGTAAATAAGCTGCACCTGCATGATTAAGAATAGGTACTGTAGGCTCAAGTCAAAGCTTTTTTTTAGGCTATCACTTGGGGACTTAAAAATGGTTCAGTACGCCATCCTACCCTCATCTGCATTTTTCATCTCGTACTGCACCTGTGAAACCCACTAGAGATCCAATGATTCCCTCCTCTTTCCTTTCACCCTTCACTCTGATTTCAATCATGCCATCTGTGAATTCGAACCAAGTCAGGGTTTTGTGATTATACCTCTAGAAGCTGACACGTTTATTTGTCTTAATCAATGCATTACTGGTGGACAGGGTAATGTATTTCTAAGCCAAATAGCAGCTGAAACAGAAAAATAAATAAATAAAGCCAATAGTGGGAGGTTTATGTCCCCTGCCAATCCCCAGTTATGCATAAAAATGCCTCTGAAATGAAATCTTTATCAAAAGAGCCACAAGGTTCTCCTTACAAGGTGTTTTCAAATAAGCGGGCGTTATTATCATACCTCCATTGGGAAATATGCATTTACAGAGAGTGAGAGGCTAACTGTTAACAATGTTTTCCCTAGTTATGGTGCATAATTGCATGCGCCTGTTATTGCACCTTTCTATTGCTGTTAATACAGAGAAAGCCGATTAGGCAGTCTGCTAATGTGAATGGTAGCCTGCAGTGCAGTGGGTGCACTGTTTAAAAAGAGATGCATGAGGACCACTGTAATGAGCACCAGGCCGCGGAGGGAGAGTTCTAACAGCCAAAGGATGCATGCTGAAGCTCTGAAAAAATACAGTCAGAGTTAACTTTGCTTATTAGGCTGCAAATATATGTGGCTGTATATATTGCAAGCCCATTCACTATGACTGAAATAAACTTTTATTTCTTAGATAATGTTATACAAGTTATCATAAAACTATATTTAACTGGGTATCACAGCACAATGAAACATAAGGCAATATGATATGATATTGTATGGAAGTCCCATGACACAAAATAATATTTTTTTTTCTTTACATTTAGACCCGCAGTGATTTTCAGCTAAGGACAAACTAAACTGATCATAGCAACCCCCATTATATATAATATTTTGACTTTTATTTGTATTAATAAGCATACTGCTGATTCCTACATGTAGTCTTGCAGAGATGCAGCTGCAGCCAACAGTGCACAGTGGATTACTCTCCACACGCGCTGATAATGACCATTAACTTGGCTCGGACGTGAACGCGCGCTCCGCGAGCCTCGGTCATTCCTATATACTGTGTGTGTTAGATGGTCGCTCCCTTGGTGCTGCCGCGCGCAGCTTTAACCGATCGGCCGTCGCTCACGTTCAGAGCATGCCCGCCTTGCCCGCCGCTGCTCTGCTCTGAAGAGAATTAACGGAAGACGTGCCATTTGCGCACAGCTGCATTCGTCCGGTTTCGGTCCATCTTTTCCAGTCAGCACTGCTCCCCCTATAACGGCCATCAGCGAATGGATTGCTCCGTTTGAATCCCCGTTTTGGTGAGATGTTATACCGGAGGCTTACAGCCTATCCTCTCCATTAGCTCACCCCCCCATCTCCCCTGTGCTCTCATCCTACGCTGTAGCCCGTGCAGTAGCGTCTTGTCGGGATAGACGGGGCAAAGAAAAGTATGCAATAAACAAGTGTCAAGTAGCTTCGGGCTGTTCGATTGGAGGGAAGGAAAAGTTCAAGTTGAAGGAGGAGGATTATGCAGTGAGTGCCGCACATAGCTGGAATCAGGTACGTGATATTTCAAGTATATTCCTATGGAAACGATGCTGACGCGCTCCTGTTGTTTACACACACAGTTTCTGTGACCATAACCGGCACATGTGTGTGTGCGCAATCAGTTCTTGGGGCAAGCATGGGACGGGGAGGGCAGCGCGGAGCGATGACATTGAGGTGCCTTTTATCGGAAATAACATTTGTGGTCCTCGTGTGAGATTGCACTTGAGTGACATCGGTCACACAGGGCTTCTTCCGTGCGTTGGCAGTGTCATTTATGTGTCATTTCTGTCAGCTGTCTGGTTCGTAGTTCCTGGTTGATGATGACCTTATGGGAATCACTATGGAGTTTGTGGTGTGAGAGGTTCGCAAGCTTCACATCTGTACGATGTGTCAAAACAAACAGCCCTGTGACATCTGTAAAAAAAAACTGACAGGTTTTTAGGCTTTGGAGAGCCTCCTTTTATTTAAAGGGTCAAAGTGAAATGTTAGACCTGTCATGACGAGGGGCAGCACCCAAACCTTTAGTTCCTGCTCGTTTATGGCTACCGCAGCGCAGCATCCTCATCTCATTATTGCTCTCCGTACATGCGCGATAAAGTGAGTTTGTCCTTCGAAAAAAAAAAGAAAGCTGCTCACACTTCATCGAAACAAAGATGGAGTTACTAGTGGGCTTTTAATTGGCTGCTTGACCTGCCATTACTGCTGGTCTCCTCTCCTCTGGACGGCCACGGCTCTGCGTCGCGTCGTGCCGCGTTTTTCCTTCCTCTCCACATCTCACGAGTTCATCTGTTCAGAAGCATCAATTGGTACACAGCACTTTTTTTTTCTTCAGTGTTTGTGTTCATGAATATTTCAACTTGCTGACATGCTGCCATACGTTGAATTAGAAATAATGCATGATATTATGCTCTGTGGAGGTCTTAATCAAAGGTCCAGGCAGTGTAGGTACGTGTGTGTTGTGCTGAATTTTAATATCTTTCCTCTGCTGCCATGCTGTGTTTGTGTGTGTGTGTGTGTGTGTTTTTCGTGACACAGAGAGGCTGAAAGCCACAGCCCAGCTGGCTCCCCTTGAGCTGCAGCGAGGACCATAACACTGCAGGACGCTCGTTCACTCAGGAGCGAATATTCATTAGGCTTGAGTGTGGCTGTTAATTAAAAATCTAATGGCATATGTGTTAAGTTTAAGGTTGCATTAGGAAAACTTTTGAGTCACTTGTGTATCAAGTAGGGCGCCAAGGGATAAGGCCCGTATGCCAGCTGTAGATCCCAGAGTGTGGCAGGAGCCATCACCTTATGACATGAAAACACACACACAAACACACGCGCGCACACACACACACACACACACATGCATGCGGCTGCGTAGATCTTGATGATGAGACACCCTGCTGAGATTCACACTTCAATCTAACTGGTACAGTTTCTCTCCGCGGCCTTTCTATCTCCTCCTCCACCTTTAGCTCTCTTCAAGCCTGCCTGCGTCTGTGTGATCTCTTACGCTGTTTGATCTCTCTCCCACTTTCTATCCCTCCATCTTGAGCTTTTGACAGGGGCGTATAAATCAAAAAGAAAGCAAAGCCCCCAGATTGGCACGCAATCATTACTGACACGTTTATACAGCTACATGCATATGGAATCGAGTGCACATTGTGTAGTTTAGCTATGTCTTCCTGACTCACACACACATACATACACTAAACGAACATCCAGCTTCAGTTTTTAACCTACACAGCATAATCATTATAACCAGTGTGGTGTGTTTGTGTGTGTGTGTGTGTGTGTGTGTGTGTGTGTGTGTGTGTGCCGCAGTCTTAAGTGCTAATAGGAGCTCACACTGGACAGCAGCAGGCAGTGTCAACCACAATCTCCAGACAAGCCCTCAGGGTGTCCCATTTGGCACGGCTACACACACACATACACACACACTTCACATGCACAAACAGACCTGAGAGGTTTAGACTGGACTCGAGGGTCTGAGCACTGTGGGTTCTCTGAGTGCGTGTCCTTGCTGGACCTTCACAACTATTCAACAAGATTAACTCTGGGCTGTTACCATGGAGATAGACTGTAGGTTGACTTTTATAAATGCAAACTTTTCCGCTCGCGCCGAGAATTTTTCGTGAAATCACGCGTGGTTATGATGAGAGAGTGAATCTCTTCCTGTTAATCCTTCTCTCTCCTCCTCCTCTATGTGGGTTATGTATTTATACACTCATTTTACCACAACACCTGTGAGGCCTGGAAAGAGGAGCATCAGTCTTCATTAGACTGAAATAAGGCTGGCCCTGTTGAATAAATGACCATCATTGAGTGTGTGTGTGCATTTGGCTGTGTTTGTGTATGTGTGTGTGACTGTGTGTTTGTGTGTTTGCTCGTGTTGGACCCTGCAGCTCGCTCTGACCCAGCTGACAGATGACTGCAGTGATTTCCAGGGTTCAGCAGATTAGGGGATTAAAGACTGAAAGCTTCACACAATAAACCAAATGCATGCGCATGGTGGCAAACATGCACACGCAGACACATGCGCATCAACAAACAAACACACACTGTCACTGGGCTGTGAGGCTGTTCAGAGGTCAGTGGTATCCAGTATGACCCCTCCGCTGTGTGTTTTTTTTCTCTGTTGTTCTGGAAAACAGAATTTAGGAAACCTCAAGGGTCCAATTTTGCTAATGCCATTTCCACACTACAAGTGTGACCTGTATTGGTACTGAGAGCCCAGTTGATGCATTTTGTCCTTCACTACCTATTCAGAACCCACTCAGTGTTAGATAATGAACCAGCATAGTGGGCTGAATGTTTGTGACCAGGCCAATGCAATTTTGTGGCTGATTTAGAGCCAAAAGTCCCTTTCAAACACAAAATAACCACCGTTGTGTTCATTGTTTTAAATTCTGTCAATGATAACTACATTGCACCATGTTAATCGATGTCATAACAAAAGGCTGCTCAAATGTCTCTCAGGTATAGTTTTTCCAAAAGGCTTGGAAGTGCCCTTTATTGGTTAGGCTTTGTATGATTTTTATGTGTTGACATAGTTTGATTTTTTTTTAAGCACTGTTTTCTGCACGGTGTTGCCATTTTTCCTTTACCTTTAACAAGTTTCTGGAGCGCTAAGCACTGCTGCCATGGACATTTATGCCATGAAAACATTAGCAAGCTTTAAAATACCTTAAATCTATCAAATGTAGCCCTGGGGGCCAAGTCTGGATCTTTATTTTCTCCTGAAGATGCTAGAGAGGCGAAAGTAAACAATTCTCCCCAGCAGATCTACACACCTGCTGCTGTTTTTAAGCCATTTTCCCTAGCAGGGTCTCGAATGGCTCAGAGCTAAGCAGAGGTGAGGTCATTATTGTTCTTATATCAGGCAAAATCACTTTTGAGACATAGCAAAGATTGCTGTTCACGGTGCATTAGACCATAGCATCTTATCATTTGGGACAGAGGAGGATATGTGGTAATGGAAGCAGAAAACAACCTCTTGTCACTACTGATTAACTAAGAACATTGACCTTTACAGAGAGGAGAGGTGGGTGAAAAGGATGGTCTTTGTGATAGAATGTGGCGAGGGGCTGTTATTGTTTACACTGCCGCTGTAATTGTCAGCACATGCTGGTAAATAGAAAATTCTAGTTTAGCTCTATTTAAGGCTGTTCTGTCCATCCCACTACAGTCAGCTATTCCACAAGCTCAGAGCCAGAAACACAATTAACTCAGTGTCACAATCCAGATCCAGGAAAAAAAAAAAAGTGCTGCAGGGACGGTTTCAGTTCTATTATGCTGCTCTGGTTTGGCCTCCTGTAGAGCAGCTTTGGGTGGCATGAGATACAGCAGTGTTAGAGGGGCTTTGAAGAGCAAGAACCAACCTGGTTTCACCTTATTCCTACTGCATCTAACTAGTGCTCACTGTCCTGTTCCACATTTCCCCGCTCTGGCTGTCTAGTCCACAGTTTAATCCTTTCATTCATTCATTCATTCATTCATTCATTCATTCATGTTCAATTGTTTGATATTTCAACATTTCAACCCTCAACATTAATTGTGCTCCTTTGGGTGTAGGAATAGTCTACAGTGGTTTTTTTTTTCAGAGGCTAAAATTGCAAAGACTTGCTGATGAAGGAGCAGATTAATTGCGATAATTGATTAATCGGTGGGTAGACAGTAGGAAACCACAGTTTAAAAAGTGGTTGATGACATCTCCCACGACTCTCTTAAGACATGTATCGGGGCATGGTTTTTCGATAAAAGTATGACTAAAAAAGAATTTCTACATCCTTTATTATCACAGCAAGTGCTAACTAGCTTGAATTAAATCCTTTCTTTTGTTGTTTTAAAGATTAATTTTTTTGACATTTCTTTTTTAATGACAGTGGCAGCTGGAAAGAGACAGGAAAGGCAGGGAGGAGAGAGAATGGGGTTGACATTTAGGAAAAAGCCTGGGCTTGAATTGAGTTGGGACTTAGCCTTGAAGTGAGTTATCGGGACACCTGAAACTAAATCAGTTTTTGTTGTTGTTTGTTTAATTGCAACATGTGACTCTTAGATATTATGTGTTAAGATTTAAAAACCAAATTCCAGTTTTTACCAACAAAAACATAGACAGGATTCCTCCTCCTCGAAGATAGCAAGCTCCTTCTTCCCACCCCCGTTCTTCGCATACTGTTCATGACCTTAATGGCTTATTTTTTGTCTTTCAAGGAGCTGTAGCTCAAACAACACGGTGCATGGCGTTGTGCGTCATGTGCGCAAGCTGTGTGTGTGTGTGTATGTGTGTGTTCGCTTGTGTGTGGCGTGTGACACCCGGCATTAGCTGTGCTTTGGAGAAAGTGACGCTTGTAGAGAGCAGCCTTCATCTTGGATTACCATGCCCATGGATCCTGTGGGTTTTTGTGCTGGAAGAGATGGCAGAGTGGGATGATATTCACTACATCTGTCTGACAGCTGACCGACTGGTTTTAACTCATCCTTCTCACACGCTCATGGCGCTTTGTTGTGAGCTTACTGGTTACATTTGAGTTGAGGAAAAATAGAGTCTCGAACTCATGTGTCTGCATGTATGTGCAGTCATGGATAATGACTAGCAGCAAGTCTCTTAACTAGTTAACTGAATGTGTTGTGGCTTTGGACTGATGTTTCGAAATTTGAAAAAATCTGAAGATTGTGACGGGGCTCATTATTTGGCACCTACTGTGCAGCGTATATAAAACTGGTCTCATTGTAAAGTCATTTCTGCCATACTGGGGATGCAAAGGTCCGCGGCCACAAAGAATCAAACTCTATTTCTTTGCGGAATTCACATGTCTAACTTTTCAAACTATAACCAGTAAAAGCTTTCATCTATTGGCCCAACAGTGAAGGCTTTTTCCCTAAAACTGTTTCCCATCAGTGTGGACGGCGTAGTGGTCTCCCAGACAAACTGCAATTACAAATCCTCTTGCCTCTCCTTTCTGTCTCTGTTTTGAGAAATGCAGTGAAAAGTGGACTTGTCTTTTGCTGCCCTCAGGTGTGTCCCGTTAAGTCAAAGAGTCTGCCTCGTCATTGGCCAGTCCAGTCCAGACCTCTTCGCTCCTTTAAACAGGAAGTGAGGTTTGGGGGGGGGGTCACTGATGATGCTTAAGGAGCTTTCTTGCCAGTGAGTTTGCTTAATACTCTCATCCTTTTCAGATTTCTGAGGACACTTGAACGTAGCACTGTGTATGTTGCATAAAGGTCTGCTGTAACCCTGACGTGTCAAGGACGTATCAGCGAAGGGATTCATCCAAGCACATATTACACACACATGTACTCACAGTAGCAATTCCACATAGGAATTACTGTTGCCTCTTCATTTCTTTGCCCCTCCTCTTGATTTGTTGGATCATTCAATTCCATCCTTTTCACAGCCAATAGAATAACCACAAACTCTCTGCCGCAACCAATGAATTCAAGAAATTTAGTGTACCTTCCACCCCTCTATTGCTTATCCTCCCCCTGTCTCTCTCTGTCTCTCTTCCTAAGCAGACATGCCTAGTTACAGTCTAAAATGGCCTTGTGAAGGAGGACGGGAGTTAAGATGGCATCCCCAGAGACTTTTCAGAGAAGTAATTTAATAAACTGTGATATTTTCCCACTCCGCAAGGGAAAGGGAATAGACTCAGAAAAGTAATGAAACTCGACTGTTGAATTTTTAATATTACAGAATCAATTTCCTGTACTTGAACATAACCAAGGAAGGTTCTTTTCTTCTACCTGAATTTCAAATTGCACAGCCTAGCATTGACTTCTTGCTAACTTTTTTTTTTTCTCGCCGTAATCAGAGTGAAGGGTGGGGGCCGAAAGCTTTGATCAAAAATTTGTGTTACAGCATCTCTTAGCTCCCATCTGCCTCTAAACATCTGAGTTGCAGCCGGAAACATAGGTTACCTAACCACAGTCACTGCTCAGAGAGTGGAAGAGTAACTCCCCCACAAGAACTGATACATGCTCTTGTTTCTTAATTAATTATAAAACTATGAAGCAGCAAAGCACGATGCACATTCAAGTGTATACAGTTAAAGAATTGAATGCAGGATCACTATGTTGAAAATTCTTATCCTTGCACGTCAAAAAAAAAGCTCTTACTATTTTCTTCAGCTGTTCTGTAATATTAAGAGCTAAGGTCTCTGGCAAGCGTGCCTTTAAAGGACACATTCAAAGATTTGTGGGTCTCTTAATCATGAAATTTATAACTTGCTTGAGTCAGATTATAGTATTTCAGGGAGGGTTATAAATACAAAATTGCATCTAAAATAATAAAGTCAGTGTTTTTCAAAGCGGTGAGTTTGTGTTCCGTCATGATGCCTCATTTAGGTTATGTTTACAGCTTGCTTGATTAATTTGGACAACAGAAATTTGTACAAACATATTGTGATGATAGAAACATATTATGAGGATATGATTCAACCAAAAGTCAATGAGCAGTAATATTGAATCCGCGCCCTTCACTACTTTCGGGCCAAATCTAATGAATACCCACTATGCAGTGAATTAGATTCATATTGGACGATTACACTACATGAAATTTATGTCCAGTTCCAATACTCAGTGCCAAGTAACTTTATCGTTCATGTAGTAATTTGGATGGGTGTAAGGATGCAGCGTTCACACTGGTAAATAGACATGTTGCGTATGAGGCCGTCATACAAAAGACTAGAGATTCTATCTTGTATGAGAGCAATAATTAGTAAATGATGTAACCTAACTTATACCTTAAGAATGATTTATTTTCCATAGTCACAATTTTTTCCCAACCTTATTCGTCTAGTTTAGCAATGCGCAAATGTTGTAAACAGAAAGTAATTGACTAAAATGTGGACATTTAGGGTTAAAATATTTGTTAATTTGATATCAACCAGAGCTTTGAAAACTGTCCAAAATGAGTGTAATCTAGCAATAGGTTTGGACTGAAGCAAGCATTTCAGCTACAGTTTTGTCCTGTTTTCCTCTCAGATTTTGATTAATAGAATTATTACCATGAAAATTTTTATTCTGTCAATGGTTTCGTCATTATTGGGCTTTCATACCTTTGACTGATCATTAGATTGAACTCTGGTATATGATAATTAGGACTTTTTCGTTCCTTTCACACGTCTGTCAAGGCTGTTGGCTGTTTGTTTACTGCAGATAAGCAATGACACTCCTTTTACCCTGACTCCACCGCTGCATGTGGCAGAGACAGAGAGAGAGAGAGAGAGAAAGAGAGAGAGAGAGAGAGAGAGAGAGAGAGGTCAGGTGATGATTTATGACCACGATGCTGCATTCCAGCACAGGATGATTAATCTCTTCTGGGAACACTTCACGAGTACAAGTTTAACCTACCTCGGCCTTGCACACGCATGCACGCACCCGTGCCAGCGCGCACACAAATAAAAAAAAAAAAACAAAAAACACAGACATACACACTCGTAAGCACTCTGCATGCCTGACAAGCAGGACATAAATGCTGGGGCAGAGTGCATGTAGGTGCTTTTGTATGCAATTCATGCGCATCTACCCCCTCCCCCAGCCCCACATTCACCCATCCCCTCCATCCCCTGCCTCCCGTCTTCATTTTCTCCTCTTCCCCCCCTCTCCTTACTGACCTCAGCGATGGAACGGCTCACATTCACCCCTCTCCTCTTCTGCCTCATCCATTCATCACAAACAGTCACAGATGCTCGCATTCACACACAGAGAAAGACAGTGAGAGAGGGAGGGAGAGACAGAGCCTCTGTATAAGGCCATTTGGCTCCAGTACCAGTGAGCATAAGGCTATAGGATTAGTGCTGCTAGGTGCTAAAAGTGTCAATGTCTTAATAAGCACAGAGAAAGGCAGGAACTGGCCCTATCAGTGCGATACAGCTGGTTGTCTCTGTGTGTGTGAGTGTGTGCATAAGTGTGCATATTCAGGTGCTCTACGCAGGTACAAATGCTCTTTGGCAGTCCTGGGCCAGCACATTGAGAGGATAAGTGTAAATACCACAGGCAGCATCTGAGGCTCTATTACTTGAGCACACTTCAACGAATCGTTCCACAGTTATACTCATTGAAACGCAGAGGGTGGTTGAACACATCTTTATTGTAATGAAGTCATTTGTCGTAATGGAGAGCATTTACAGTCAACTGTAGCTTAGATTTCTACACTTTTGTCATTACTGCTCTCCTGTCTCTATTGAGCCCGCTCTCTCTCTCTCTCTCTCTCCTCTTTCACTGTGTCTCTTTTCCTCTCTCTCTCCAGTGACCAGCTTTAGCCTGTGGACACAGTGACCTTCTCTCTTTTGAGCGTGGGATTCTTTTATAGGAATGGGGTTTGTAGTGATTGCGACATTTTTAGAAGCAGCTGTGGCCGTGCAGCGTTTTTTAGTGCGGCCTCATGTCCTCTGGCATAGTTTATCCGTAGTGTATCATTGAGGAATTAGCAAAATAAAAAACAAAAATAAAATGAAATGGAAAAAACAGTAACCACCAAATGACAACATGATTGATAACATAAAAATAAAACCGGTTATACTACACTGAAAAGATGGAGAGTCCTTTAATGTTGTTGTGACATACGGTATATCACTTTATGAGTCAATCAACTTCATTTAAGAGACATTTTTATCATTCAAAGCTTTGCAGGCCTTAAAACATCTGTGCCTCTATAATGTTTACATGAAGTCTTTCGTAGGCTGAGTCTGCTATTATTAAATATGTCTCTCCAGCTTTCTAAATACCCATAAAGACATTGAGACAAACAACCAGTCAAGTTCACATTCGCACCTGCAAGCAGTTTAGAATTGCCAGTCAACATAACGTGTATTTTTTTTGGACTGCTGGAAGAAGGTGGATCCACTCCCATCAAGACAAATGTATTTATGTTTATTTTGTCTCACATAGCAAGCCCTGTTTTCACAGTGTTGTGTCAGCATTGAGAGAAAGGTCTGGCTGCATCAATTATCAATCTGCTATAATAGAAAAAATGCTCTGTTGTTTTTGTGTTATTCTAAACCAGTCCTGACCACACTTTTTCAGCTTGCGAGCTACTTATAATATGACCAAGTCAAAATGATCTACTCACTTTAAAAATGCATGAGTTGATGTACCTTGCATAACTGCATGAACCCATATTGCCTCTTACTTTGAACCAGCTGCCCCACTCATTTTTATACCCTTTCTGAAGTTTAGTAGAAATAAACTGGGCAACTCGGTAGCTTGCGCATGAGTCACTCTGATTCTTGTTGTCTGTTTCCATGGTAACGGGGGAAAGACCCACAAATTGCTCTGAAATAGCGTGCAGCTTCCTGTCTGCACGGTCCATTTCATAGCGTGCTGCGTCACGTCGGTCGCCTGCCGCGGCCTTATAGTGAGGATGGATTTTTTTAATGCCATGCGATCTACCCACATTACCTTTGTAATCGGCCGGTAGATCGCGATCGACGTAATGAGCGCCCCTGTTCTAAACCAATCACAGTTGCCTTGGGTGGCACAGTGATGCTTCTGCTAAATAGTCACATACTTATAAGATTAAAAAAGGGGAGGAGATTGTGACCCAAATAGCGGCCCCATGACAAGCTTATCTGGTGAGTGGGATGAATAATGATTAGAGAAAAAAAGATAACATCTTTAAATTTCCAGTCCTGGTTGATTTGGCAACACCCATATTAACTGGCTGCAACAAGAGTGGTCTGATTGTACAGGGAACAGTTGAGCAGTCACTTTGTCTGTAATACAAAGAAGAGATGCGAGTGCGTGTGTTTAAAGTGCAGGCAAACAAATATTTCAATTAAGAAATCAGTCCAAAATAATGACAACTGCAATCTGACTTAATGCTGCGTGTGACATGAGTGTGGGAGTCACAGTTACAGAGGTTTGTTACTTCACTGAGGAGTCGGAGGTGTGCAGCTTGTCACCTGCATCTCTTTGCTTAATAAGAAGAAGCAGCTCGCTCGGGCTGCTCCTTTTTGTTCAGTTACTCCCTGCAATAATTAAAACAAGCTTTCCAAAAGCGTCGATTACAGCTATTGTCACTTCGTAGACGCACTTTGGACGAACGATTGCTGTCAGCTTCAACCTCGGTGACAAATACATTATGTTTCCTGGGGGCTGCAATAAAAGCCACCCTGAGTTTCACAAATTGAATGCTTTTAATGTGATGCGGCACCAGTAGGAAACGCGGGGTTCGTATTAGCAGTAACTTTATACTGCTCTGATAAGGCTGTGGGAGAGTGCACAGTGAACAGTTAGGGCTACTGAGATAAAATTAACAACAAGGCTGTATTACTTACATGCATCATTCTCTATAGATCAGACTTTGCATCAAATGAGACATGGTGGACCTCGCCACCAGCAATGAAAAACGACTATAGTATGGAGAGGTAATTACAGAATGTAAATCCATTAAATAATTGATGTACAAATGCAGACAGACACAGAATCAAAAACGGGGTTTGATGTTATAAATATCATAAGGAATAGGACTAGAACTGAAGGGGCGGCTATGCCTCAGGAGGGGAGTGCGGGTCGTCTATTGATCACAGGGTCGGTGGTTTGATCACCAGCTCCTCCTGTCTACATTTCGAAGTGTTGTGGGTGAGACAACGAACCCTGGCTTGCTTCCCAGCCGGTGTATTTCTAATTGCCGGTCCCAAGCTCCAACCGCCAGCGAGATGGAAACTGATGATCTGCTGTGGCGACCCCCCGACGGGGAGCAGCTGAAAGAAGTAGAAAGATTAGACCTAAAATACATATATAAATAAAATAAATAAATAAAATATAAATTCACACAACCCATCCATGATACTAATTTAAATCTATTTATAAATGCGCAAAAAAAAAACCGCCATAACATTCACATGCACAAACAGAGCAAACTCCCACTCCATGCATCCAACCCCACTGTAATTAAATGGCCAGCAGCTGCCACCAGATTGCGACTTGTTTCATTATCTAATGGTTATACTCATCATTATGTGTATGTTACCATGCCTTTAAACATACATTTAATCATCTCTACTATAATGCCACATCTACTAAAATGAAACAAATAGCACTGGCTGAACACGTTATGCCTTGGCTGCCTTCATAGCGTTCCCACTGGGAGACACTTGCTTTTGCCCTGCCCTATATGAGATGACTTTCTGATTAGATGGATTAGATGCATAATTGGCTCATAAGTACTATACTTCTGTTCTCACATTGCTCATGACACAGAGATAACAGTGGAGAATGAATACCAGTTGGCAAAAAGTGAGGGAAATAAGTTCAGTAAGTCATATCTACACTCGCCTGTGTGCATGTGGCTCCAGCTCTGTGGGGCTTAATCCTTTATTTAGCACCAGATCAATTCATAACATAGGCAGTGTCCATTATCAAATGTGAGTAGATGGGGAGAGCGAAAGAGTACTGTATGAGGAATGGAGAATGGGAGAGAGAGAGTAATGTAATCCTTTGTGAAAGTGCCATCATATCACCCAACCCCACTCAATCTCCTCACCCGCTACAGAATAGATGAATGTCCTGGATGATTCTAATCTCATCACACATATACACACATTATGCACACATGTAGACACACTCATGCAGAGAATGACTTATCTACACTCTACATTCATATTTGATTTTTACAAAGCGATGGTTGTAATAACACGAGTGGATGTTGTGATGTGACTGTGCTTGAATACGGGCTGGGAGACTTGTGTGTGCGTGTGTGTGTGTCTGTGTGTGTGTGAAAAGCGTCTTTTGGCATGTGAATGTGTGGGAGTTATACTTGTAACGTCTGGTCAGAACATCCGTACTTAACATTAATCCTCAGCTTCTAATTGTGACCAGGTGTCGTCGCCCATCAAGATTTCTTTCTTTTTTTTTTTTTGTTTGTGCAAGTGTTGAGTGCCGACGGGCCTCTGGTGTGATGTGACGTCGCAGATAATAAAGGCATGTCACATCACTGCATGTGTGTGTCTATGTGCGCGCGCGTGTGTGTGTGTGTGTGTGTGTATCTAGCCAGAGTAGTCTCGATACTAGACGTCTCCCAGTCCACTCCACTGTCTTCTTTACACTGCTATCATGTTGCATTAAGAATGTGTCTGTAATTGAAGAGGGAGGTCTGATAAGGACCGAGGATGGTTTGATTCATACTGTGAAGCTATCTGCATCTTTTAAGTTTGAATTGTTCCTTTTGAAGCGTGTCGTATTTGATGCTGCCTTTACTTGATTAAAGGTACATTCAAAGATTTCAGAGCTTATTTGGCTTTGACGTGAGACAATGTGCTCATATAATTAAGTTTTAGGTGAGTAAATTGATAGTGAACTGAATTTACAACTTATTTGCAAAGATGGGCCGGAGCATATTCACAGTTTCATATAAAATATATCAACATTTTATATGTTCAAATAGAGACTGATTTTCCGTTACAACAGTTAAAATATTTATGTTGTTGACTTGAAACATTTGACTTGTTTGACTTGTGTTTATGTTGCAGCCAAATAAGCCCAATAATAAACAATTATTAATCCCTCTGCTGCCTGCAAAGATGGGGCTTGAAAGCTTTTTTTTTTTCTAAAGTTATTTAAAATCTGAAACAGTAAAGACTGAGTAATCTGACGACTCTAATGGACCTTTTCCCAGTTGGTCCTTTTTCCCTTTAGTGCACCTCATTTTTAAGCAGTCCAGAGCATTTCAACCAAAAATAAATTGGTTCAGAACCCAAACTGTTTCTGCCCACGATATCCAAAGTAAAAGTGAAATCATTGGGTTGCTGCGCAGAGTGAAATTCATGTCGACGACGTACCTCTCAATACAAAGGTTCTGTTCAAAAATGGTGGAAATATGAACTTGTTCAATAAATAGGATCAAAGTTTTGAGAATCCTTAAAAGAATCAGTTCAAGCTGATTTTGTAGGAAACTTCTGAAAGAAACAACACTCCATGTTATTTTTTGTATAATGGAAGCATTCATTTACATCACAACTCACTTTTATTTAGATTATAAATTTAACCTGGTTGCAGTGATTAAGAATGATTATTTTTTACAACCGTAAACATAAAAACACTGTTAAACACATACACAACAAACCCTTACACCTATTGGCACTCAAACACCTAATTAATGAATTTTGTCATCAGTCAAAATGCATCTTTTGAGCAAAACTAAACCCTTCTTTATAATATTACATGCTTGATTGTGTCAGAATGGTTCAAATCAGAAACGACAACACTGTGTTTTTTCTCTGAGTTATCCCCCCCCCCCCCCCCCTGAGCACTGTGACAGTAAAGCTACAGTGTGATTAAAGTATAAACAAGAAATCTACCTAAAACTGAAATCATTTCAAATATAATGTGGTGTAAGGTCAGATGTGTGAAAAGGCTTAAGAGCAATTTCAGTTGAAAAATTAGACCTCTGCCTCTAACTACTCAAACTATGTCTTTGAGCAAACACTCGCATTCTGTGCTATTTTCATGGATTTAGTTTCATGGATTTTCATGGATTTAGTTTGTGAAGGCGCAGCGACATAATCACTTAAACTGCCTTCATGTTTATTATGTCTGCCGGTATTTCATTTTCCTCAACATGGATTTTATAACCCGAAAAGGAGCTAAATCCAGTGAGAGTTTGAAGCAGAGTCATTAAACTGAGGGTACAGGAGCATGGATGGATCCTGTTGATTCATTTGACAGAGGAGATCACATGATCCATCAAAGATCTGAAGAACAGAATATTAATAGGTCAATAATTTTACGAAAGTGATTTTTTTTTCTAATTTCTACACCTCCGAATACGGTCTTTTCTAATATCCACTATCCATCTTTAGAATTGCCTTTTTTCATCTTCTTGTAGTATTTTAAGAACAGGTTGTCAGGTTTAAAGAGCAGG
This sequence comes from Acanthurus leucopareius, assembly GCA_029814765.1. Lineage (NCBI taxonomy): Eukaryota > Metazoa > Chordata > Actinopteri > Acanthuriformes > Acanthuridae > Acanthurus > Acanthurus leucopareius. The sequence goes on along the minus strand of JAQMCX010000058.1, from coordinate 7,165,268 downwards.
TTTTCTGTGGCTGAAGTGAATGTAATTAAGTGTAAAAGTCACAACAGAGTGTCAGTGTTTGTGACAAAACAGATATTTTGCCTACATGATTTAATCAAGTGCATTTCTTTTGTTAAATATCAACTTCTCTAAACGTTTCTGTCAAATTTGTACTAATATTTTACAGTGTTACACAGTTTCCACACACTCCAATATGATTCCCTTAGCGAACCCAGTTGCTGTCAGTTAGATGACGTCAAAAACCCTTAACATCAATCTCGCTCACTACTTGATTCCATGATCAGTTCTGACAAAATGTTTTATTTCCTGTCATGTCCACATCTGTGACTGAAGCTGCGAGGACAGAGCCTTGAAATCCGGCGTGCTGATATATCTGTACATTTTCATTGTTATGAACAACATTACATTTGTCTCCTGAGTTTTCATTATTGAATCTGCCTCTATACTGCTCTGACTTCAATATATTTTGGCACAATAGCTGCCTGCCAGGGTGAAAAACAGTTCATTTGAGTCATATTTATTGGGGAGGAAAAGAGGAAAAATAGAATTAAAAGAAATATCTATATATGAAGACAGACAGTAAGGTTATAAGGTACTTTCAGTGTCCTTTTGGATGCTGTTGCTGATGAGTTTACAGTAACTCCACTTTAAAACCTGCGTCGCCTCACATCACATCTCTGTCTCATCTGTAAATTGCATCTGAAATAAAAACACGCACTGTAAAATATGAATACTAAACAATAAGCGCAGAAAGAAGAAAAGAATCAGCGGAAAAATAATTTGACTGCATTCAAGACATGTTTTTGTTCCGCAGTGAGGATTACGGCGGGGCTTTTAAACTGTCAGATTCCCGCTGCTTTTTAATATCTTGTGTGATCTATTTGTGTCCTAAGCTGCTAATAGCTAGAGGGAATCAGGGGAACACAGCAGGGGTGGTGCTCGCATAATGGATTGGTTATTTTATGTTTCTCCCCCAAAAAAGAGAATGGATTGGGAATTTGTCTTTCCCTCCTTCCTACATTCATCACGTTTGTCTCAGTGCTGTTTTAAACAGAGCCTTGTTTAGAGTCGCTGTACTGTAACAACTCGGCTTAGCATTGCAGTTGTTTTGAGGCATGTGTGTTGAGTTAGTGTTTCCCACCTCAAGCCAAGAAACAACATTAAGTACACGGAGAGGACTGAAATCCAGCGTAGGACTGAGTTTCAGGACCCTGCACTCACCACCAACGAGAGGATATCACACTGGGTGAGCTGAACTTGAGGAGCACTAGCCCAGTGGGTGAGAGTGATTTTTTTAAAATTTATTTATTTATTTATTTTTTTTTTGAACCAGCAAAAAACCGTAGTCTCCATTTCACAGTCACAGCGCTGGCACAGCTGTGATAACAATGTGCCCTAAACCTGACTTATGTTCTCATTTATCCCGTGTGCCCCCACAGTCGCCCGACGATTATTCTGAGAAAAAAAAAAAAATGTAATTGCTAACAATGTCCACGCACACGTTTCTCCTCCCTTTCCTCACCCCTCTCCCCCCCTCCCCTCCCCCCACGCCTCTGCTTGTCTTCGGTGCGGTAAAGCGAGGGTTGCGGCTTGATATGCATAATCACACATTTATGGGCGGGTGAGAGACGGCTATTTTGAAAACGTCTTCCTGACAACCAGGAACAATTTTGGAAGTTTTCAGGACAATCAGCCTGCTAATTCTGCATTAATTAGTGATAAACTATGAAATGCCAAAACAAGTTAATAGCTGTGTTCAGGGTGAAAAAAGAGGAGTGTGAAATGGGTTTTTGCCTCACACAGTTCTGCATGACAAGTGAAGGGAAGAGTAAACTGGCAGATACCAATTCTCCGTGCTGTTACAACAGTCTTGATCATCTATAGGGACCAAACAATTCTCCATAACAAATAATAAAAGCTGTAATGTTGGCCGATGTTGCATAAATGTTTTAGAATGGCGGTGCTTGTTATGGGCTAGACCAAACCTCAGTGGACCAATTTGCCCGGCCTTATAATGGCATCTCTAATGCTCCAGTCTACACGAAAATAAACAAGTCTGTAAAAAGGAATATTAAATGCACTGTATTATTGCTTATTCCCGAAGAATCAAATTGATCTTTTTATGGCGTTCAATCTATAAAGCAAGGCGGTAGCTATTTTATGGCAGTTACCATAAACAAACCAGTGAGTCGGGTTTTATTGGCTCACATTTCAGCACTGTAGATAGAATTTTTAAACTGATCCGGTTGGCTACACCTGGTCTGAATTTGAGTGCACGCAGGTAAAGATGTGTCTGCAAGTGTATGTGTGTGTGTGTGTGTGTGTGTGTGTTTGTTTGTGGGAGATTGTGTGCGATCGCAGCCGTAGCTGTGAAATACGGCTGATTCCCTGATCCAGCAGGTTAAGCTGGAGCAGCTCTGTGCTGCTGACCCATCTGGACTGTTTGCAGGCGTCTCAGCCTCGTCCTCAGACTGCAGGCAGACCGCTGAAGGCTCGTCTCCACTATCGCTTCTCTATTCACACCCTTTGGTGTTACAACAGTCAAATCATTTCATTGGTCATCGGTTCAGTGTATCTCTGAAGATTTGGCGTGAACCTGTTTGCAAATCTGTGGCAGATGTGGTTTTGGACTCAGTTGTGTCAACACACACACACACACACACACACACACACACACAGATAGCCATTAAAGAATACAGACAGATAACCCAAATTACTTTTCCATATTTTTCTATGCAGCTATAACGCTGATCCCTCAAATCTGTTCTTGCTGTTGCTTTAGCTCAAGAGCAAATATCCCATCTTCTATGTTTTTTTTTTATTATTATTCCTATCTTATCCAAGAGCCGAAGCTTGATGTGATCTCCTACACACACTCCGAGAGCCAAAGAGGATCAACACTCAGATTACCACCTTTTTTTGCTCTCTATCTCTACCTCTCCTTTTCTTTCCTGTCCACCTTGTGACGAATGGCTTCTCCATCCAGGAGTTCCATTTGGACAAGGACAAATAATACAGGAGGAACACACACGCAAACACACACACACACACACACACAGAAGCAGACGCTGCTGCAGGGCTGGGTAACATTTGAGGGGCAGGATAATGTCAGCTGACCAAGGCCCTGGTGGCTCCCAGTCATCCATGGCTGCCAACTTCACTAACATCAGCTTCACTCCACAGTAACAGGACAAAGGCAGCCTGCTTTTTTTCTGGAGCTTTTAATAGGGCAGCCCGTCTGTGTGTGTGTGTGTGTGTGTGTGTGTGTGTGTGTGTGTGTGTGTGTGTGTGTGTGTGTGAGTGAATCAAAGACAGACAGGGAGAGAGGAGGAGGAGGAGGAGGGCAGTGAGCATCAATGAGACTTTGTGTCTTTTTTGTGACTTGAAGGGAAACACGAGCAGGGAGCAGGACAGAGGGAGGATGTGGCTTTAGAGTTGACAGCAACCTGGTGCTGCCCTGCTTGTAGGACAGAACAAAACATTTCACTTCAATATTGTACGTTTCATCAGTCAATAATAATAATATTTTTAACTGTCTACGTTAGAAATAAAATTCTCCACAAGGGGTTTTTCACTAATTTTAAACATCCAAGTCTCTTAACAGGTCTTAGGGGGCACAACTGCGTGAATTAAAAAAAAGTTCAGTCTGACAAATTGCCACAAACTGTGTCACTTAAAACTAAAGGTTCAAAATAAAATAAATCTGAAGATTTGTGTAGTTTAACTGAACACTTAACAAACTTCTCTTGCTGACTCTTCATCTCTGCTTGAGGCTACATGCCCAAATTAACCACAGCTAGGATAACATATCCAAATCTCTGACCATGTTGTATTGTGGGTAATGTTGGTGCCAGGTTTTGACAAGGTTTCTCACAAAGAAGAATGCCTGAAACTAAAAACAAAACAAAACAAAACAAAAAAAAATATTTCTGTTTCTGTTGTGAGGACTGGGATTATTTTATTTTAAACTATCTATGATAAGTCCAACGGTGTTATAGCAGTTCAAAGTTAAATCAATAAAATGCTCTTTAAAGCTTAAAACTCCCAAGTATAAAAGTAAGAACATGAAGAAAATATCCAATAAATACGTGAGCTTCAAACAGAATATCTATTTATATAAATGACTTTATAAAATAAATTCAATCCTGTCAGTCTGCATTATTTGTTCAAATGCGTTTGTGGGCATATCCAGAGTCAGTTACATTTAACAGTTAAAAATTATCATTTTTCAACAATATCCATAAGCACTTTTAGCTACCAAGTAGCAAAAAGTGTGTGTGGTGTATTCAGTGCAGCACTTAAACTCAGTGTAAATTATTCTTCAAGTGATTCATTTAGTTTTTTGGCCTTGTTAGAAGTACATGACCTGTCTGTTTCATGTGGTGTTAGCTTAGCCTCATTTGAAACAAACAGCATCACTGCACCTCAGACATTTTCTTACCTCATTTATCCACCACGACATTTTACATTTAAGTTTTTAATATTGAGCTGTTGCTGTCTGTGCTGGCTTAAAGAGAAAGTATTTCTGTAAGGATATGGCTGTGCCTAAATTGGAAATTTTGAACACATATTTGGTTAAAAAACTGCTTTGTCTTGAGATCAGGTCAACATAGTCAAGCGGTTTAATGTATTGACTATGTATGGAAGTATGTGTTCATGTTTTTTTCTTGTTTATATCTTGTTTATGTGCTTGATGCTCTCTGGAGCGTCTCTGTTTCTGAGCCTCAGCTGCAAATATGTTCCTCTCTCCTTTCCCTTTTTTACCCTCCAGGTATTCCTGCTGTCACTGCAGACCTTTCTCCTTTAACATCATACCCCCTCCATCCCACACACACATGCATAAATATATACATTCACACTTATCTCCAAACCACATGCTTTTTCGCTGACCAAAAATACAGCATCTGAGCATCACAAACGGCTATGTGTGCTGTGTGTCGGAATATGACATTTCGCTTGAACTGTTTGGGGGGAGTCGCTGCCTTTGAAGATATGTGCAATAGACGCATGTACAGACGCACAAACGCTAAAAATCGCACTTGGCCACTGTAACTTAACTCCCAGTCATCCTCCCACACACACAACAGAAGCAGGGCAGCCAGCCTCTTGACACCGTTCCATTTAGCCCACACTCCTGCCGGAGGATTCAGCTAATAACTCACACAGCCTGAATACAGCCATAGCGTGAAACAATTACTTTCAAGAAGAAACAGAGGAATCAGGGGACATGAGAGAAAGCGTAACCTTGAGAGAGGATAACATTTTTTTTTTTAACATCAGCCAAAACCCCTGAGCTGATGGTGATGCTGCAAAAAAAAGGAAAAGCAAGAAAAAAAAATCATCAGAGTTTGTTAATGAATCCCTCAACTGAACTGAAGTTGCATTGCAGCACACTGATCTCTATCACAGGCCTCTCTCCCTTTCTCTTTTGCTCTCTGTAGGCCAGAGAAACAGACTGGAAAAAAAATACTGAAAAAAATACACATACACACACCCACACACACACACACACACAAACCCCCAGTGTGTCAGAAATTAAACTGCTCTGCCAATAGAACTAAATTACCTGAAGTGACTGGGGACATTTAAGAAACACACTCAGCCCATCTACATTTTCCATCAAACACATAATTTGCCTACAGTGATAGTACAGCATAACAAGACAGTGGCTATTGATTGCGTATTACTGAAAAATTAGCCCTACAGCAAAGAGCGTGGTCCCTCTGCTCAATAGCTTTAGATAGACAGAGCAGATATTTGGCGATCAGTGATGAGGGAAAAATAGGGATTACATGCTGTTTCGGTGATGTAGGTTCAAATTGTCCACTATTTTTTTCCCTCTGTGTTCCAAAGACATGCCAATTAGGTGGAATGGATTATCTAAATTCCCAATAGATTTGAAGTTAAATGGTTTGTCTGCATCAATAAGGCCTGTAATGGACTATAAACAGTTTTTTTTTGTGTATGATGGGATATGAGATCCTGATTTGTGACTTTACAAAATGTGTGGATTAAATGAAGTTTTCTGGCCTGTGCACCCTTGTTAAAGACAAACTGAGAGAAGATTGTGAGGAAACTGGTAGCAGTGAGGAATTTATGCACTTGTTTATTTGCTCACAGGTGTGCGTGGTTTCTATTTCTGTTAGATAACAAATTTAGACAATGGGAACACTCGTAGAAACATCTCAGTTCTGCGATGAGCTTCACATTTAATTAGAAAAAAAATCCATCTCAAATATCAATAACACATCCTTGCAATCAAAAAAAAAGTTTTATTTTTTTAAAGAATTAAGGTTTTATTTCAGTATAGCTGTCTCCAGAATGTAAAATTTGGTCATTCATGCATCTACAGTACAATGAGATGATGCATTTTGAATGAGAGCTGCACAGATTTGTTTTTCTTGGCTTTCTCACTCATGTAAGGATAAGGTTATTAATACTGCAATCACAGTTGCCTTTTCTGGCCTCACACATAATGAGAATGGATATAACCAACCCAAGCAAGTTTTCTGGAGTATGTTGCAAGGCAGTCTGGGAAATATAGGAAATAACTAATTCATGCACAAGCGGACTTAGGGTATTTAAGAGAAAATGGATGCAACGGAAAGGCAAATAGCCACATTTAATCCCAAAATAACTTGTTGAGTGCTGAACATCACAGGTTGACAAAAGTAGTTGAGGATGACATTAATTTCTTTTTCATTTTGTCCTTTTAAACGATTCTGTCTGTTTCATTTACTCGCTTTGTTTACTGCTCTGGTGCCCTCGCTTACTGTGCTGCAGTATTGCACTCGGTTTACTCTGCTAGCCCAATTAAGCCCATTGTATTTGCCTGTATTATAGTCTAATGCATGGTAACAGAAAAATGTATGTTCCTCATTTGCAGTTTAAAAAAGTATAAAAGGAGCTGTGTTGGCTGTGTTTGCTTCTAACAGTCCAATTCTAAGACAAATTAGCTTCTATTTTTGTGATTAGGCCTATCTGTAGCGTGAGAAGGTGAGACAAGAACAGAAGAATGTGTAATGACTCACTCAAGTCTATTAAAACATATGTATGATGGTTTTTTATTATTATTATTTTATAATTTTGGAGCAAAAATCCAAATTTGCTGTATTTTATGCATCACAGGACACCTTAGCTAAACTCAACATGCTGTGGGTTTTGTTGATTATGATTCATATTATCAAAAACCTGAGTAATCGCTGCTTCCTCTCCTGTATCATGAACTGTGATGGTGAGCCTACTTTTTAGTTTGCATTGGGATCACAGGTAGTGCTTTCAATATGTGTGAGCATATCAGTTTAAATGTCTTCTGTGTCTGAAGTGTGGGAGGCATATCAAATATTTGTTACCTTCAAAATTACTGGAGCCACATTCACAGAAAGATACACACCTGAGAAAGGGTGGTTGTGTTCCTATCTGCGTGGTAAAACTTAAAGCCTTTGAAAACTTGTGGTTTGTCTGTATTGTAACAAACATTAATAATTCATGATATTACCGTCCCCTTTAATTTAAAGTCCCATTCCACTCAAAAACAGGACCTTCTTCCTGTTCCTTTAGATTGATTACTTAGCTTCGCTGTGCAGAGTTTGAAAAGAAGGCTGCTTTCAAATCCACTCTACTCTAAGTGGAAAATTTCTGTTTGCTCCTTGAAAATCTGATGTCAATCATGGTCCAGTTTACAACTATACAAGTTTGGTGTAGGCGGTTAAAAATGCTAGGTGCATACACTGAGAATGGACTCTGGATCTTTTTAAAATGAAATGCAAAACTTTACAAGTGAACAATAGAGTAATAGTAGATGCCTGTTTAAGGATTTGCCTTTTACACCTCAACCAATAAGAGCAGGCAGGGCGTGATTCAGGCAGTAAGCCAAAAAACAAAGAAACCAAGTTACCTGGCTGCTGTTGTCTCGCTTCTCTGTGCTTCATCTGTCATGGTTGTATAAAAAGCTGCTGCAGGTCTGTATATGTGTTTGACATGAGCTTCTTTTACCTTCACAAATATTCTGTCAATGTGGCACTTTTTTTTCCTGCAGGCTTGTGCACAGGTTGTGGATGTGTTTATTTGTACTTCAGAATGTAACAGTTGTGATAGGATCAGGAAATAACCTTTGTCTCATTTATGGCTTTGTTGATGCCATGCTGCTCCCTCTTCTTCACTCACTGTCTGGACCTCTTGACTACTTCTGCTCTGCAGAGCTGGGGAGGAAGGTGCCAACGTGCAACAGAATCCTACTGTAGAAGTCAGAAAAAGTCTGAGTATCTCAAAAATTTAATGGCTTCATCCTTGGCCCATGCTTCACCCTTGCAGCAAGTTTCATGAGAATCTGGCCTGCAGTTTTCTTTTTTTTTATAATCCTGCTGACAAGCAAACAAACCAACAAGTAGGAGCACAAACACAACTTTTCTTGGTGGAGAAAATAACACATTATCGATGGTAGGAAGCTGGGGAGGAAATAGGTTTTCAGGAGCTTTATGATGGTGGAAAATGTAACACAAGTACTGTTTCGATCTTTGGTGTCTGACTTGAGAGAGATTTTACACGAAGTTTAGCTTCACAGCAGATATTAATAAAGCAGTTGATAGAAGCAGGGTTTTAGAGGTAGTTGCAAAGTGAATAAAAGAAGCTGCACAAAAGAAATTTGTCGCAACCCCTTTGTGATCTTGTAAAGTCCAAAAATACCAAAGTAATCATCTTGTAGTCTTTGTCTGGAATTGACATTTTCGCTCAGTGACTCAGACATATAAGGGCATTGACTCACAGGCAAAAATCTGAGCTGCTTCTCAGCTGCGTGGATGCACGGTGATATGTGTAATAAATGTACGTGTGTGCATACATGTATAAGTACACAAGTGTCTTGGGGGTGAGGCTCTTCTGCGGTCGACTGTGGTTGAGTGGAGAGAGCTCATTTGAGAAGATGCGATTTGAGGAGCGATCAGGGAATTCCTCCAACATCATGCTCCTATAAATCATCTCTTTAATCAGCCTGAAACTCCCTCTCAGCGCACAGCTGAAAAACACACATACACAGGCACGCAACGTTACAAAGCAGAAATTACCCCCCCCCCCAAAAAATTTAATAAATAAAAGCCCTGCTGCAGGCTGACAGAGCGTGACGGCGTCACATAGCGGGGGTAAACCGAATAAAGAAGAAGGTGGAGTGACTGAGCGAAGGGAATGTAAAGGAGACGGGGTGGAAAAGACGTAGTTCACCCAGGTTGGCAGAGTCAGTGCTGAGCCAGGCAGTGCCAGGCTGGTAATTGGATCGGAGAGTCTTTGGGGAGGAGGACAGACACACGGAGGAGAGGAGGGTGGGGTGGGGTTGGGGGGGACAAGTTTGCTAAAATCCCTTTCTCCTGAGCCTATCAGCCAAGAGGAGCTGTCTGTGGACTAAATTACACACTTATTTAGTTGCTAGAATTCAACACGGAGCCTAAACAAGACCCAGACCTAATCATCATCCAAGCACTGCCTTAGATTCTCTTGAGGAAAAAAAAAAGGGGCTTTTTCTATTTAAATATATAAGGCCTTTGCTGTAAGACATTTTAATCTGATATACATAGAAATGAAAATGTCTGTACACGATAGCAGAATCTATATTAATAACATCACTCCTGCTGATGTTCAGCCTGAATGAGAGAGACAGAGAGAGGGAGATAGAAAGAGATGGAGTTGTCCAATAGTTGTATTACAGTAATACCTTGGTTTAATGGATGTCTGGTTTGGAATAAGGCTGTACTCAGTCCAATTGAGATTGTGTTGCGTTGGAGGGATGAGGTGCGGCCCCTCATAAATCCTCTCCTAGATGAGATTGGGGTTCAGAACGAGGGAATGAGCGGACAGTAAGAAAGACTGAATGATGCACACAAATCCAGCTGAGGATTTTGCTGTTGTGACGGGGTGTGTGTGTGTGCGTGTGTGTGTGTGTGTGTGTGTGTGTGTGTGTGTGTGAGTGAATCCCACATATGGGCTCTCAGTTAATCCTCCAGTCAGGCCTGGTGTTGTCTATGTGACACACACACTTACCCACACATACACAGAGGAAGAGCTAATGTTTCTCAGACGCAGCTCTTTGGAGGACGATGTTATTTGTTCTCTCTCGCTTGTCCCTCTAGCTCTATTACTCACACTCCCTTTTTTTTCTTTTTTTTTTTTTTGCAAACACACACACACACGTTGTGCAATACAATGACACTCTCTGGCCCTATTTTCTGGATGTAGATGGATGGAAGGAATACAAGAGAGGGAGAGAGGATAAGATGAGTGAAGCCAGAGGGAGACAGAAGGGAACAGCTGGAGGTGGAAAAGGTCATTTAGCCGGTAGTTCTGCTATAAATTATAAAGCCACCATTGGTTGCTTAGATTCCACTCGTAGTGGAGTAGGAAAAAACAACAGGAGGCAAAGGAGTGTCGGGAGAGGAGACAGCATTAGGAGAGAAAAAAAGGTGGAAGGGGATGGGAGACATGAGACAAGAAAGAAAAGCCCAGAAATGCAGGAGACGAAAGGCAGTCATCTCGAGCAGAGGCCGATGATTTTATTTGGTTCTTCTGGGTGGCCCTGCAGGAGAGGGGAAGGGGTCAGGTTGCCCATGTGTAAACAGCAGATGTGAAAAGCTGCCTGCACCCCGGGCTCCTGCGAGCTGCACAGTCAAGGACTCGTCGTCGTCGTTGTTGTGTGCTGCCGCTCCTGAAACCCTCGCCCATCTGCTGCCGCTTTAGCCCCATAAGCCAAAGTCCTGTAAAGACATTGACAGTGACAGTTACCTCGAGCCTTTAGGATTCAGGTGAGATTAAACAAGTGTTGCCTCCATTAGGGTTTTACACACTAGTCAGCAGCATGGCGAGCAGGCCCAGGCAGGCTGCCGCTCATTAGTCGTGTGGACTCTGGCACTGGCAGGGTCTTAATTGTTTTTCTCTTTAACTGAGCAACTTCATCAATAATCATTAAAAGGTGCTCAAGCAGGTGGGGCACTTCTTAACTCCGTCACAAGTGGCACAAAGTACACAAAACACACACACACAGGCAGTGAAACAAGCCATGTGTGTCATACATTCATAAATTCTTTAATTCCCTGTGAAATTAGACTCGTGTTGCTTATTTCATTAGGCGCTTTAGAGCGTTTTAGACACGTCGTGATAGAAATCCGGGTTAGAAAAGGCACACTGTCAGAGTTAAATACGACCGAACGTAGCTCATTACTCAGCAACTGAAAGAGAGTGAATCAAATCGAGGAGGCTGAGAAGAAAAGGACAAATTAAATAAACCGATCCTTTTTTTTTTTTTCTTTGGGCAAATGTGTTGTCTCATTGTTTTGCAGTGGAAGCGTGTGTGTTTCACTCACCCTGGTGTCCTTTATAGATGATTCTGATTTGTCTGTCATCTCACCTGTGAGCTTCAGATTTGTACATATATATATATATATATACGTGTGTGTGTGTGTGTGTGTCTGTGTGAAGAGCGTTCTCCTGCTCACTGTCGGTGACATTTCAGCTGTACGTTTGGGAGCATGCTGAGTTCTGTAAAGGTTGTCATAGCAAAGTCTCCTGCAATGTCTCACTAACACCCCTCTTCTCAGTCTCTGCCCATCTCTTTCTCTTTCCCTGTCTTCCTTCTCTTCCTCTTCTGTCTCGCTCCGTCAATCATTTTGTCTGGATCTCTTTGGCCTTCTCTCTCCTCTCTGTGTGATTGTCTCTGTCTTGTTTCTCCGTCTCTGCCTTTCTGTCTCTCATAACATGTCATTATTAAATACTCCCACACTGCTCTTCTTGGAAACCTAGAATGCTCAGACTAATTACATGTGACCTCCCAAGATAAACATGCTCAGCTGCCTCTCTGCTCCTCAGCTGTACATCCATTTAAATTGTCTGTAATCTAAATCACAAAATTTTCTAATCCATTTGGCCTCTGTGCTGCTTGTGCTATTTTTTTTTCCCATGCATTTCTGACAGGGAACTTTTCTCCCCCTTGCACGCCTGTCTGCCGGTCCTTCTTATGTCGCACTCCCTCTACCCCCAGCCTGCCTTCTGTCTCCCTCTGTTAGGGGTGATCTAGCTCTGTGTCGCCACCCTCCCCGTTCTGTCATCTGTTGCTGATGGTTGTGGTGTATTAGAGGAAGCGGGCCCTGCGGCAGCCTATTTGTATGGGCCATGTGCTCCTGAAGCCTTCAGAGCTGACAGAAAAGCTTTATGGCAAAACACATTGTGTGTTTGGTTCCACACTTACACACAAATCACTCTTGTTCATTTACTTTTCCTGTCCTGGGGAGATGTCACTGCGCTAGGGGAAAGTTTGTTCCCCCTTCCTTCGGCAAGGCCTGAGTTTCCTGTGTGTGTGTGTGTGCATGTGTGTGAGTGTGTGTTTGTGTACTAAAGCCATCAAGTGAGCATGTTAAGAATAGCTGTGGGGAATGAATGCTTTTGGTCCCCGTAGGCATGCGTGAGTTGCAAACAGAGAGCAGAGCAGAGCCGATTCAGTGAGAAAGCTGTGTGAGAACTTCAATGGTAAACATAGAAATTAGAGAACTGTAACCAAAGAGCCATATGTTAGCAGCTAGAAACGGAACACGGAAGACTAGATATTATTAGTGCTTTATTAGTTTGCAGTGTAAATTTGCAATATAACACTTTAAATAAAAAAAGAAAATAACCTGAGATTCAAGGTCCATAATTCAGTGACATGTTAAATGATTAGATTCCTGATGAGTTTGCATAATTATACATGGCATCTGATGTCAACGTGTCACATTTTCATGAAAAACAAATTTGTCACAAATTTGTCTGCTATTCTGTTACAGTAGAAAAGACAAATATGGTGGCATTTGCAACCCTTCTCCACCACTGCACCCCCTCCTCCACCAGCTCCCTCCAATCTTGGTCCCCCTGCCTCTTTGGCATTTGTGTTGTGGTGTGTGAGTGACAGTGGATAGATGTGGATCTGGAGGAGTAATTAAATCAAGGTCTGCTGCTGTTAAACACAGGGCGTCCAGGGGTGACAATGCTTATTGACAAAAATCTACGCAAATGTCAACTGCCCCCTTTCCATTCCAATTTTATGTAATTTACCAACGTTGTCGAGCTAAATGGCTCATTTGGGGCCATAAAGAAAGAGTCAGTGGGAACACAGGCATTTTTCGGCAGAGATAAAAAAAAGAAGTGAGCACACCTTGGATCTCTCAGATCAGATGTCTGTCTTTTCTTGTCCTCCATCGCTCAATCTCTGTTGAGTTTGAGGCCTGAAGACTTTCTGCTTTTTGTGTCATTCTGATGGTAGATTTGTTCAAACAGAGCCAAGTAGCAACAACAGCAACACATGACAAATGTAGCAATAAAATTCTGTCTACTGATTGGAGTTGATATCTGAGGCAATATTCTGTTGTTCTAAAAGTTGCCCTGTGGAACAGTAAAGAGCTAACAGGGAGCCGTGTTTGCTTAATATCCCCCCAGAAACACATATGAACGTGCAGCAAAAGACAGGCATGTTAGCATGTATGCCCGCAGCCACTCAAGCATGCACACACAGCACATTTACACACACATACACACTCACACAGGTAGCGCACACACATTTATGCATGTATATATTTGAACAAGAAAAAAAAAAGGCAAATTAGTGCTTAGCTATGCGGGGTAAAATTAACATTTAATTTGCCATGAAATCAGCTTTTAACACCATTCAATGTGAACAGTACATCAGTGGCAGCAGGGTTAAAATTGTGTTTTTATGCTCCTAACTCTCTGAGCCATTGTGATTAAATGAGCAGAGTAAAGCACAGAGGGGAAGAGGAGCTGGAGAGAAGAAAATAGAGAAAAGAGCACTTATTGGTGTGATCCTTATGAGTGGTCTTAATTAGCATAATGAGGAAAAGAAAGGATTAGAGGAGAACAGAGTACACACTGCCAGTTGCCATGGAAATGTGAAATGAAGAGATAGCAGTCAAAGTTGGTCCATCATTCAGTCACATCTTAGTTTTGGAGAAAAGGTGCGAGGAAGGGGCAAACAATTTTAAGAAATAATAAAAAGCTGCTTTTAAGCTCACCAAAATTAGTAACCACCTTCGCGGTCTAAAACTGTTCATGGCAACGCAGTTATTGCAAGCACAGTTGTATGAAAAGTACATTTTAATATGAAGATAACGGCTTAATCAGGGAGCACAAGCACTGTTTGCATTGGGGATCCAATATCAGAGGGTTGATGATTTCTAAAATATATGAAAATGTGATGTGAAAATTATTGTGTGTCTTCTGTTTAATTCCTTCAAAATATGGGATAAAACTCAAAAACTGATAGTTTATTTAATTATAATTTTACAACAAGAGGTTTACATTGAAACTCAGCTTGTAGTGCCTTATCCTACTACTTTAAACATCAATTATGTAAATGTGTTATTAATAAGTAAGTTAATAAAACTATTCAAAGCTATTTCTTACATTCAAATAAGAAAGAGGAGTTAAGAAGTTTCAAAGCCTGAGGGAATATAAGAAAAAAAAAAAATGTCCTGTGGTCTGGTGATACAGCAGCTGGTACTTCTGTATCTCTCGCCAGACAACTGCAGAGTGAACAGGCTGTGGCTGTGGTGGCTGTTGTTATTGTTATACGTTTGATGAATGTATTATCATTTTAGTGAAACCAATTGATCAATAATCTAAAGCACAAACCACCAATCATGACATTAAAACAGATTTTAACCTGAAAATTCTACGAAGCGATTTTTCTTATCTGTTTTAGCTCAGAGAACTCAGAGAACTCAGACAACATGTGCTATGAGAAGGAATTTCACCAACCTGCCAAGAATGTGTAGCGATGCATGCTGGCCAGTCCCAGTAAAGACTTTGCACAAAAAGCAGAAGGTAAAAAGACTACAGAAAAGACACCCACTTATATCAAACAGAAGTCACAGAATGGGAAAAAAAAAATGGGGGTTGAATGAAAATGAGCTGTTTGTCACAAAGAAGCGTCGCTTTACAAAAGAGCCTGTCCTTGGAAGAAAGAGACAAAGTCGTATGGCAGGCTCCATTTCCAAGCGCCTGTATGTTGCCAGAACTACTGAAGAGCAGCAATGAATGAGAAGCACAATAAGTGAAATTTATCACATCTCCTTTTCCCTCGTAGTTTGTAAACTCTCTGTAAAACCAGCAGCACGGCACGGATGCTGATATAAATGATGTTTTTTTTCATTTATGATTGCCACTTTTGTTTGATCCCAATGCTCTCTAACTGCTAACATTTATTATCTTAATTTCCAAAAAATGAAAAAGTTACGGAGAGAGTCAAGGTTTACGGGAAAAAAAAGCAACATAGAGAAAAAAGTAAGGTTTTGTTGGGATGGAGTGCACACACCCTATCATTGAGTAATGGGTTCGTTTGCTTAATCTGAGCCTGTGTGTGTGTGTACGGCTGCATAATGCAAGCCCACAACAACATGTGCATACAAGAGTTTGTTAGCGAGGTGTGACTTGTTTGCAGGCCCCAACGTGAACCTTCAGCAACTCCTAACGTTTTGAACTCGCAGCCACACGAGTGCACAGACACACGCTCACTGTGCAGCCACTCATTTGCATGACAAAGGCTTGGTTAATTATTTAAGGAGTTTATTTGATCAATACAGGAGAGCTGTATCCGACTGCAGGGACAATCTGAGCCACTGGATTCTATAGGGCCTTCATTATTCATGAGAACCACAGAAGAGGGACCAGGCAAGAGGGAGGAAGGGAAAAAAAAGAGAGGGAGCAAGAGATAGGGAGCAACAACAAAGGCAGCGGGGTCTTGTTTCATGTGTATTAAAAGTTTTCCTTTTTCGGTGCTAATGAATATTTTACAGGGTTTGAAACTTAGATGGGACCTCTCTTTCTGTAAAGGTGAGAGCAGAGGGGAAGGGTTAGGTGGCAACACCGCTGCTCTGGTAACTGCGGTTTATCTTGGGGTGAAGGGGTCACAGTCCGAAAAGTCCAGCCACACATGCTATGATTGTGTGTGTGTGTGTGTGTGAAAGTCTTCAAATGAGAAATGCTCTGAACACACTTCTTTGATTCTTACTTGGGTGATGGCCCTCTAAGTTACTTTAATGCACTTTAAATGTGGAGCAGTGTGACACGTGCCATGTTCCATCGAGTGTTTTCCCTTTCATTAGCATGCATGGGCTAACTTGTGAGCATGCATTCATGCAGAGTTTGTGGTCCTGTGGTGCTTGTTTGCATGTATGTGTGTGTGTGTGTGTGTGTGTGTGTTTTATGGATTAGTCACAGGTACATGTCTGCACTCCAGCGCAGCCAGGGGGCGCTTATCTAAAAATAGCCTTAATCCCACAGGAGTGTGTGTTCTGTCTTCCAACCTCTCTCCCCCCCTCTGGCCACGCTTGGAGGGGTTAGAGGTGGAGGGCTGCGGGGCTGCTGAGGCTGTGAACAGTGGGAGAAATTGTTTCACTTGCATGCATACACACACTTAAGCAAACAGGACCACATCAGCCTCTCTATGTATGGACATATGATTGAATAGGTTCACCTCTGTGGATAAAAATAAGATGCACACAGGTGCATATACAAGAAGAGATGCACGCAAACTATAGACAATACTGAGGCAAACATCATCCCACTACAAAAACATATAATTGTTCCCTGGTTGAAAATCCATCCACTTTTATTGACTTCTCCTCCACTGCAACGTGCAGCTCATTTGGATCTTGCTTCATCAGGGAATTTTTTATGCGGCCCTGATGCGGCGCAGCCTTTTGAAGAGTAGGCGAGTTATGTCTCTGAGTAGTGTAAAGAGAGCAGAAAGAAGAACAGTAAAGCCAGGGGCCCACAAGCAACTTCTGCTGGAAACTGCTGAAGATTTAAGGGAAAACTAAAAGTAGCACAAGTTTTAGTTTCTATTTTTTAGATCTCATATACCTTTCTTTTTTCTTTTTTTTGGCTTTTTTTTTCTTGTTGGAGGCAGAAAGCTTCATTTAACTGAGATGGCTTTCTGCAGTTATTAGAGATGAAATGCATAAGCAGACTGATGGAAAACTTTTTAGGAGAGGTCAGTGCCAGGTAAGGGTCCTTCTAGGGGTCATTTTTGGACTGGAGCACCAGATGGTGGTCGTCAGGTGAGATGCATTGTGGGACTGCGGAGGATGCTCAGAGCGTACCTGTGAGATTTTCAAAAGAGGGTTATTTTTGGAGAGACACATCTTTTTGCTCACCTCTATGACTTCATCTGCAGGGAATGTTACCCATGTGCATGTGAGAGCTCCGTTGGTGTGTGCGTTTGCGTGTGTGGGTGCGCGTGTGTGTGTGTGGGTGTGTGCTTGCATGCACGTTTGACCAAACACTCATAATTGGGCCCAGTAGCTCTTTAGACTTTGACTCGGCGCTGTCGCCATGCCAACCGACCATTTTCCTTTTGTGCGGTTACCATTTTGTGTGGAGATGGCAACCGCATGGAGATGCCTCGCACATCACAGCAAAACGCACCAATCATTAGTCTGCAGGCTGCATCCTTCCCTTGTGTCGGTTTCTTCGGCGTGTTTGGACTGATTCTTTTGTATCCTGAGGTAAACGCTGCATCTGTGTCACAGTAGCTTGGCACCCATCTAGTGTAGGTTACTGAGTCCTGGTAAATGTGTCACATGCTGTATCTTACACGTGTGTGTGTAGGAGTCTGAGTGGCACCTTTTTTTTTTTTTTTTTTGTGCCACAAGTATGTCAGTGTGCTAGTCTCATTAAGGGATTACTCCCGTTCCTGGACACCTCTCTGAGCGTCTGATTGGACCGAGACGAGCTGATCCTCGCAATCACAACACCTGCTGTGGTGTCATCTGGAGAGCAGGACTCAAACACAGATCAGTGCCGGTGGAAGAAAAAAAGAGATAGTAAAAGAGAAGAAGAAGATGTGAGGAAGGAGCAAAGAAGGAAGTAACACTGAGTTGGGATAGCAGTTGGCTTATGAATTATATATAAAAACTATTAGACATAAAGAGAATAGACAGAGGAAAGGCTGCGATGAGTTGAACTCCTTCAGTCACACTCGATGTGTCAAAGACTTTTTTTTTGTCTCTTGAAACTGACTGTTAGGCAGCCAGTTTCTCAGTCAGAACCTCTCTGTTCTTCAATAACTTCTCCCTCATCTCTGTCTGCCTCCCACCATCTCTTTCTCTCTCCGACTTTACTTCTGTCAATTAAACCCAGACCACCAAGAGTTATATAATTTGATCAAAGTATTATATTCAAATGAGCTCACAAGTGAGTGTTGCATGTCGGTTGTTAAAGTCTGTGTAGCATAAGCTCACCTAATTGGATGAAACTGCTTTTTTATCACTTCAGTCTGTCACACTGAAAGGACGATTAAAAGGGAGGATACTGTTGGTACAAACGTGTGGCAGAGGATCGTTTTCATAATAGATCAGGATAATAAATTCATATTTCTACCAAAAATCTTTAATTAAAATGGTACAAATGGCCCTTTGATAATTCAGCGCCTATGTGTATTATTCTTCTTATTACTAAGACACTTTTTTTTTTTTTTTAATAGATGAAATTAATGCATCTGAGCAGTCTGATGCAATCCACAGCCTCCAATTACTTGGAGCTATTACACTAAAATCCGTCCAATGAACAGATTTTTAGTGGGCTAAGGCGGCTGAGCTTCCACCCAATCAGAATCTGAGCTCAACTCGAGGCCGATCAGGTTATTCCGGCTCAAGTGTTGCATTTGGAGTGCGGCTCAATCAGTCCCATTATGGATCAACATGCAGCAATGTAAATGTTGCCCCAGTGACTCGGTCTCCCTCGTCCTCTTATAATTATTAACTATGAAGTTCACATCAAAACTAATAGCCAGTCTGATGCCGTCCCCCCCACCAACCCAACCCCTTCACTTCCGTTGCCACTGGCAACCGATAGAGTCCCGCTCGGCGTGAAGAGCGAGTCTGTCGTCGCGTCTGAATGTGAGCAAAAAAAAAAAAAAAAAAGAGATAGACACAGACTCAGCAAAAGAGCAAGAATGAGAGCGCATTAGAAAGAGAATCAAAAGAGATGCAGCGGATTCTGATCATTCAGAGAGAAGAAAAAGGACACACGCTGGGTCCTGACAGATGTAAATGTCAGCTGGATGCTTTGGTTTGAATGGTTTTCAATGAAGAATACCTATGCCTGTGTGTCCCTTTTTTTCTCAGAAATGTGTGTGTGTGTGTGCGTGTGTGTGTGTGTATGCTTAACAGAGGCTTGCGGGGGCTGAGACACACGGCAGAGCTACAGCAGACATGAGCAGCCCCGAGGAAAGCCTCGTCCTTCACTGGCCAATTTTTTTTTTTTTTTTTTGAACACCACACCATATGTGTCAGCCTCGGCTATGCGTTTTTTACCTCAACTTGTTTGCTCATTCCTGTGAGCATGCAGTTTTTTTTTTTTTGTTGGTTTTTTTTTTTTTCAGAAGGTGAAGTAAAGGAGAGGAGGCTCTTGATGCAACTCATCACAGAGCTCGCTGCTACTGTCTCCTGCCTTGTCTGCTCAAAGAGCTATGGCACCCCGCTGGGAAAGATGAGAGGCTTGATTACAGTCAAATTAGCAAATGAGCAGGTTAATTACGGAACCAAATTCCTGTATAAGAACTGTCATTTCTCTGAGAGATGCTCCAGCTCCTGCTCAAAGAGCCTAAAGAAAAAGGGGGGAAGGAGGGAGGGTGGAGGAGGAGGAGGAGAAAAGGCTGAGGACAAATGCCTTTTTCTCCTTTTTTTTCTTCTTCAAGAAAACTCACTGGTTTCTGAGGAAATGGTTGCATCAATGAGCTATTACTTTTCTTTTCTTTTTTTTTATTTTTTATTTTTTAGAGGACACTTTCCCCCCCTCGTTTCCACTCTCTCCCTCTCCCTCCTCCCTTTCTCTCCCCCTCACTCAGGAGACTGCATCAAACCCCCTTACTCCAGCTTTCTACCTACTTTTCCGCTCACTGGCTTTCATCCTTTCACCTCACAGGAGCATCTGGGAGGCTTCAGCTTTTTTTTTTTTTTTTTTTTTATTTGCAACCACCCCGAAGAAAAGGAATTTTCTGAGACATCATCCAAAGTTTGCAAGGACGTTCCTTTTCACAAACAGAAATAATGTGAAGTGAACTCGCTGGAGAAAAAGGCAAAGGCAATTAGGGAGAAAATGTGTGTTTTTTGGCTGACCGTGGTTGATGCGGGCCACTGTTGTTCAGTTTGTTTCTGTCACAAGCCCGCGATAAGTTTTTTAGGAGCTACGTGATGCACCTCACTGAGCACTCTTTGCTTTCGCTGATGGCTTGTGTGTAGTTTTATGACGATAGAAACAGCGTGTGTGTGTGTCTGTGTGAGAAAGAGAGAGAGAGAGAGAGAGATGGATGGATTTTGTGGGCAGATGTGTATGAAGTCTGGAGCAAATGGAGTGAGAAGCTGAGCAGCTGGCAAAAGACAAGGAGTAGGCTAGAGAAGTGGATGGTAGATTCACACACACGTTCACACACGCTCACACACACGCACACGGAAGCAAACGATGATTCAGGCTAGTGGTACACAGACACACAGACACACACATGCAGTGGCGTGACTCACACCAGTTCACTTACCAGACGCCGTCACTTGTGTGTCATCGCAGGAACAACCTCCTGCGACACCTTTAACTTAATTTCTCCTCCTGCGTTGTCACCGGAGTGTCATCGTCTGTCATCAGTTTAGTAAATTAGAGTTTCACTCCGGCAAGTGTTTCCAGGGAATTTGTCTGGGATGTAGTCATATCTCTTAATGGAAGTGAAGATGGGAAAGTTGGCAGTTACAACTTCATAGATTTTATGGGTGCTGTTGTAGCCAGGGGGATACACATGGTTGTGTCAGAGGTCTGTGTGTACACACTCAGAGATGGGGAGGTGGGCGGGAGGTGGGGAGGGTGGGGGATTGCCTTGGAGAGGGGCTGTTTGGAGCAGTGGGAAGGCATCTATATTTTATCTGCCATTCATATTTGAGTGGGGGAAGAAGATGGAAGAGGCAGCATGGCGGTGGGAGAGGCTGAGCACGCTTGTCCGTGTGTCTTTCAGAGGACGGCGTTCTTTACAGAGGCATAACAGCGGCAAGTTATCCCTTTTAAATTACAGCCCCAGCATCCCCCCACCCCCCACCCCCCACATCGCCCCTCCCTTTGCTCTTTCTTTCTCCATTTCCCCAACAACCATAGCCCTCTCTCTTTTCCTCCTCCTCCTCCTCCTCCTCCTCCCTCTTAGACAACTCTATTGGATTTTTAGTCCTTTCCAAATGAATTGAGCTGCGGCGGTCATGTTGAAACGAGCCCAGTCGATTGCCTAAATGTAACTATGCATAGTTATCGGGACTGCAGCGCAAGCCATTTGCGGGAAGCCTAAACATTATAAACAAATAAAGCAGCCGTATTGCCTCCAGGCCCTTGGTTAGGAATGTACTGCAGTGTCTGGTGAATGGGCAGCCAGCGTGAAATCCAATATAGGCCTGTGCGTGGAGGAGGAGGGAGAGCACTCCACTCCAATCTTCATCAATATAGCACTATACAAGACTGGTGCGGCTGCTGCCACCAAAATACGACCACTATTATTTTGAACACTCCACGCCACATCTGATACTACTACTACTGCTGCTGCTGCTGTTGCTGCTGGTTCTTTTACTACACAGACAAAAAGCAATGTTCTGCAAGGGTTCTTTGGTTACAGGAGGTCCCCACAGTGCTGTAATCCATCTCTCTGGCTAATTAGAGCATGGTGCTCAGACATGTCTGATCAGATCTCAGGTGGATCGTGACAAAAAAAAAGTCCTCCGAAACTGTTGATTTCCAGCAATTTATCTACTCCTACAGGGTTTTATTTTATAGCACAGTTTGGCCTTGCTTTAGTGGCAGCCTACAGAACATTTTTCATAAACAGGTTTTTGTAAAGTGCCAGTGTAGGCGTAGGACAAAAAAGGCTACTTTTCCCGCTGCGGCCTTTTTGCATATTATAATATCTATTATTGCAATCACAATGGCTACCACAAAATCAGTGACTGCCGGTGTAGTTTCACTGGCAGCAGAAGCTGTTATTAACAGCTTAAAATTATGATGTTGGACATTGCAGTCTAGCCACTCTGAAGAAAAAAAAAAAAAAAAGATCACCTCCCAGCATGAGCACTATAGATGGGATTTCACAAGGCACTGAGCAGGCTGTGCTCTCTCCTATCTCCCCCACCAACTCTGTCCGAGACTATGTTTATTTCTTATCACTGTGTCCTAATGGTTCAGTGTGCTACAGGAGCTGTGAGGGATAAATCACCAGGGGGCTAGGTGCTGCAAGACATGCACACCCTCAAGGACTCCTCTCCCCCTCTCTCATTTGCTGAAAAACCCCTCTTGTTGCCGTGGAAACTCCTTTATCACTAGCAGTTATTGTGACATTGACCCAGAGCGAGGGTCACGGGTAAGTGCGATGGCCTCACACCATTTGTTGCATGGTGGCTTCTGATGACCCTGCTCCTGTTTCTGGAGGATATGCACTTCATGAGGCCGCATGCTAAAACACAAACACGCAAGCACACACTTCCCCCTCTAGCACTCTGGTGTGTCTATGTGTGTGTGTGTGTGTGTGTGTGTGTGTGTGTGTGTGTGTGTGTGTGTGCTTGTGTGGCAGGGCACGCAAAGAGAGAGATCAGGGTTAAGGTTAAAGGGTAACATGCGCCTCTCCTGATGTATGACCGCAGGGTAGCCAGGCCCATCCGTTTCCTCTTTTGTGCTGTTCAGATCACCAGATATCAACCCAGCCAGAGTCCCATTGCTGCCACCGACGACAGATAACCTCACAAGATAGCCACAACCTCATGTCATCACTGCAAAAAGAATCCATCTTGACAAGCCATTTATTCATATTATCAATTTTACAGACTTGTTTTTCATAGTAAATGTGATACAAATCTGCCAATTGGATGTGATAGCTCATTTGTTTCTGTCACGCCAAAGTGGGACATTTCTTGAATTATGATGCAATTTTAAAGGATCACCTGTCAGAACACTTGTTGCGTGAGGGATTATGTAACACGTCTAAATATATCTCACCCCTGAAGGAAGATTTTTGTGTCCTTAATTGTGTTGCATAAATACATGTAATTTTATTTTGAAAGATTGAACATAAAGTGAAAAAACAACTGTTTTTATATGAACAGTTTTCAAAGTGTTCATAATTAGGTTTTCCTTATAAAATGCATTTTCACTTACTTTATTTCGGAACATTTTTACCCCACGGCACAGCATGGGTAGCTGTATAAAGCCTCTTGTTGATAGGGATGTGTGCCATATTCTAACCCAGTGTGGTGTGCTTTTATTAAACTCCAGCTGCTGCATTAATCCATTTCTCTCTATTGGGTCGCCATTATGGATATGGCTGGTTTATAAAGTACTTTTATAAGGCGGCGTTGGCTTTTTGTCCAGCTCTACTGCAAAGTGGCCCCTTGCAAAAGCCGAGCTGTTGTTCTCCCGTCTCACCCTCTTACCCCTCATTTCATTTCTTCTGTGTGCCTTCCCGGCCACATCCTCTCTAATGAAGCTAAATCTAGCATGCTAAATGGGACCAGTCAGCTATGTCATTGGTGCTGGAGCGGCCGTAGCAGTCCTCTATTGGCCCCTGAAGGCACAAACACCACTCTAAGACGATGAGTCGATGGCATTAGAAGCATTCACAGTACAGCAGGCGCAAACAATGTAGACCCAAGGAGGCCGGCACTTGTCCTTGGTAGCTCTAAAATATAGATACAGTGTGGGCACCCAAAGACAGAGGCACCCATGTGTGGGCTGCAGAGAACAGATAAAGTAACAGAGTCAAAATTTGTGTGTGAAAGTGCAACTGTTGCCGCAGTCGAGATCGGTACTGTACCAGAGATCAAGAGTAGAGAGATGTGCTCTGCAGGATAGCAGCCTGTCAATTGCGGCGCTCTCAGCTTCAAAGTTCTCAGCTTCAGGATTTCATATAGAATCTAATGGCTTTGGAGTGTGAGTGCACACAGTAACACAAGTGGAAAAGCACCGTAATATGGGACCCTACATGACAATCCAAAAAGCACAGACACTTGAAGGTACACACACACACACACACACACACATTCACAGACATGCAGACACACACACGCGCAAACACACAGTGTGTCAAATCTCCTACTGAAGTCCAATATATCCCTCACAAACCCATTAAAGGTGCTTCATACAACAGCCTCTCACAGAATACAGAGAGAGGGAAGTGAGAGCAGCACAGACAGAGAGCGGCACACAGAGTGGGAGAGCCATGTGTTTGTTACTGTAGGTGCTCGAAGTTAAAACACATTCTGCCAGGTAAAAGTACGCTCTATACCCAGATGCATTCTTCTGTTATTTCAGGTATTAAAACATACAGTAGTAACACTTTTTTGCTCATTAGGTCGTAGGAAATATACAAATTTGAGTGTGAATGAAATATTATCAAGTGTCTCTGTGCCATTTGTAGAGGATTACTGTAAAATAAAATAAAAAAAAGTTCTATCAATTCTAAGCTCATCATCTTAAACTGAAAACTAAGCAGTGCCACTACTACACTACCTTGCAAAGCAGCGGCAGACCTGCATGGTTTCAAGTGATATCACACACACACAACCATGTAAACCTCCCAAAGGACATTGTTGCAGGAAGCTTTAACCATAAATTTGACATTTCTAATCGTACAATTCCATTTTAATTAAGTTATATTCCTTGCCTCCCTAATACACTGCTCTTTTTTTTACTGTGTCTTAAAGGAATAAGTAAATACGTCTGAAACTGTAGGCAGCTGATCGAGTTCATTCAGGAAAGGTTTTCTCATGTTTCTCACAATGCAGTACAAGCAGGGCCATTTTAGTTACATGACCCACATTATGCTTTTAGATTTTTTTACAATCTTCATTCCTTCAAGAGCGCACAATGAACATTGTGCAGAATAGAAAAGAGAGCATCAAAGCCTAATTTAGCCAGTTTTAAGCAAGTTAGTGTCAGAAAAAAATGTTCTCAGAAAAACCTTGAACATGACTGAAGAAGAAACATGAACATTTTTGAACCCCTGAAATAACCAGCAAAGGGAGTGGATTCTTATTAATTATGAACAAGTTTGTGTTGTCTGTGAAAACAGTGGCTTTTGTTTTTTATTTTTTATTTTTTTTTTGCCAGAATGTTTGGAGGTTTCTTGAGTCAGACAGACTAGACTCACATTTTAGACGAAGCAACTCCTCTGGTAAATAGGGGGATGCATTTTTACAATTTTTGATATCATCCCTGTTAAATGCCCTACTGAACAAAAAGGTTGTTCCTAAAACACTCACCAGAGGTACAGGACTTGGCTGGCACATTCTTCACCATTATCACTGTAAAATAAAAAAACAATAGTTCAAAATTGTTAATAGCTAAAAAAAATGCATTGCATAAGATTCTTCATCAAACTTAAACTTTTAGCCATACTGGTGCTCGCATTGCTTAGTAGGACTGGTCAGTTTCAAAGTTCTTCACCTTGTTCAAGACTAAAATGTCTCACAAACAACTGACTGACTTAATGTGAAATCATCTGCAGATACATGCTTCCTAGAATATACACTTTGTGGTTTTGAGCAGAGTTTGTTCAGTTTGTTCTCCTCCAACTGTTCAACTTTTATTTTTGCTGGATGGTTTTGTCAAAAAGTGACAGTGATTGCGACAGTGAAAGTGCTCCTCTTGTGTGACATGTTTTTGTCCACGTAGTTCTTTTGTCTGAGACAAATTGCTCTCAGCTGACATTTAAGCTTTACTTTACTCAACAGGTTGACTTTTTTTTTGTTTTCGAGGTATTTGTTAATTCAGTTAGCCAAAAATTATGGGATGCGTTTAATGCACACAGTCATGTCCCTCTCTTTATAAATGGTGTTAACTTTGGTGATTTCTCCTTTGCTGGCCAAAGAAACGACATTATCCACATTTGCTGTACTTTGCATTTAGTGCTAAACAGCAAATGGTAGCCTGCTAACATGCTAAACTAAGATAATGAAATGGATACACATTGGCTCGGACACTATGTCCAGTGCTGGCAATGCAAGGAGGCGCTTAAGAAAAGACTTAATAAAACTCTTAATAAAACACACTGAGCAGTGCTTTCGGAAAAAAAAAGACATATTACTCTTTAATTAAAAAAAAATAAGTTGAACAACAGTACACATGGCAAGTATGATGTACACAGGCTATTTACTTTATAAACATTAGCAGTGTGTGCAATTTAGCTTGCTAAGGTTAGCATTAAGCACAAAGCACTTCTGTGCCATCAGACCCACATAGCAGCTAATGTGACAGTAGACTTTAAGTCTTGTTTCTGATCAATTGTCTTAAACAAATGACTCTTTCTAAGCACATACTTAAGGTCTGATACTCAAATAGCTTCAGAAAATCCTTTAGGAAGGCTACAATCCCCAGCCAGATGTATATACAAATCATTTAGAAAAATGGGAATCATGCCACACCCTGTGAAACTGTTTTTCTCCAGAATGTAAGCACCTGCCTAACGTAATACATTTCAAAATATGTGCGTGTTCTTGTCTTACCATTCTGCAAAATTGTGCGTTTTTTTCAAACACCGACCTACCTGAAGGCACATGCTCACAGAAGCACTACATCCTGGAGACATCCCTGCTCTCGTGGTGTTGCCATGGTGTTTAAATACCTGTGTTTATCCTTTTATTATACAAACTTTTAAGTGCTCTGGGCCTGCTATTTTTACATTTTGTGGAAACTGCACGGACTAAATCCGATACAGGCTTCATGGTTACATTCCATCCATAAGGTCAGGTTCTTTGGAAAAAAAACCTAAATAGAAGACTTGTTTTCTTACTCAGTCAGCTCTTATGTTTCAGGTCTACTTATTCAAAAGCTTTCATTCTGCTCAATACATCATCACTGACGGTTTTACGTTCTTCATCTCTGGAGATTTTTACTCCTGTACGGACAAATGAGGCACTAAGGTGAAAAGTCACTCTGTACTGGTTCAAGAACAATTCATTGCAGCTTGTTTTCCATCTGGATGTGTACCTGGGCTAAAGTTAGACACCCGGATATGGTTAGCTATCTGATCTTCTCCCTGCTCTCCCCATATTTGACATTTCAGCCTGTGGAAATGACTCTTCTCTGGCATTTATTCCCTGCTCCAGGGTTGCGCAGCCCTATAGGTGCTGTCATTTTCACTTTTAATATGTTTTAATGCTACACTTTACTGTTCAGTAAAACAAATAACCGACTTTACTCTAAAGAGACAGAATGGCAGCAAAAACAGATACAGTGTCCCTCTGCTTTTCACCTCTGCATAGATTTATGGCATGCGCATTTACGAACACAGAGGCGATGCATGTTGTACAGTAAAAGCCAGCCAAAGCCCTCAGTGTGTCACCTCTGTCATAGTGTTAATTAGACAGTGTCACCGTCTGTCCCCAGTGACATTTATTGCACATTTGAATATTTTACCCAGACAGATGGTAAGAATGTCAAGGCGTGACACTGAGTTATTAAGCCCTAGCCCTCTCCCTTGGCGACAGAATGCAGGGCTTGTCAGCACTCGATTGTTTTAATAACTCACTGGCAGTGCCGCTGCAAAGTTTGCCCTGACTCTCTGTGCTGCAGCTAGTTCCCAGGGCATAGGTGAAAGAGCCCACACACACACACACACAAACACACACAAACGTCTACACACATGGCTGCCTCAATACGCTGAATGAGGAGGAGCAGGAATTCCCTCAGTGAATAAAAGCCAGGTAGCTTGGCTCTGTGACCCCTCCGCTGACATTATACATCCGCACACAGCCATGCATTTCTATACTGCGCCTTTATGTGCCGAAACGCACTTGTCAGATGCGCAGCCCAGCATGGATGTGCTCCATAACCTTAGAATATGATACCACGGTGTCACACCATGGTTGCTCACTCTTATGCTCTTATGCTCTGCACAGTGCTCTCGCTGCTGCAAGCAAAGCGAGGAGGAGAAAAACACAACTGCTCTCAAGTAAAACAATACCACCTGGCATTCACATTGTTTACCTGAGTAAACGTGCACATACTGGTCAGAATTAAGTTAAGCAGCGCTGCAGCATTGTTAGGGTCATTCAGCTGCATGAGCACTACACATTTATGAAAGGTATGAGTTGTTTTTCCTTTAAAGGTGTAATAAGACAAACATGGCAGAGGGATTTCAGAGGGATGTATTTGGCCTTGTTGGCATGCTGTACACTCAAAGCAACAAGGGCAAAGGAAACCTGCTTAAATGAAGTTCTTGCTGGCAGGTGTTAGGTTGGATCCTTATCAGCTGATGATTAAATAATGGCAGATTGTGAGGCAGAAGCTGTGGCAGCGATCCCTGCTTCAGAAGATTTATACTAACGTGCACCACAGGGAGGTAAATATCTGTAAGGCGAATGTATTAAGCTGTCTATAAGGCAATATGTAGATGTCAGTTAGGGCTCAACCTGCAAGTGCCAGCAAAAATAATTCAGTAATGTTTTCAATAATGTTAACATGCCCACAGTGGAGCTGTCTGGCACCATTTTAACTTTATAAATTCCACATTTTTGTGTCTGAAAAAATATTTCAGTGGCTTTTAAATGAAGACACAACATAGAAAGTCTGCTAATTTAATAAAAATAGCAAGAAAATAAACTCAGCTCACCTGTCAAAAGTCAGTGGACTTAATTTTTACTGAAAGATTAACAGGGCAGAAAAAAGTATTAATAACCAAGTGAATGAATCTCAAAGCAAAAGTTTTGCATTATTCATTTCTCTTCCTCAAGGAGAAACAAAATCAAATTGTGCCTCAATTGTGAAGAGCCCAGAGAGAATAAAAAAGTGGACTCCTGACACCCGCCGCTACTGTGTAAAAATATCTAGCCCTCTGTTGTTTTTGTGATAGTGTGAGTCTATAATATAAGTGAGGTTTGCTTAGTTATTTCGGTTATATCCACCCCGCTGTCGCTGTGTCTCATTCCCACAGCTCATTCTCATCTTGTCCGTCATTTCTCCCTTGAGTTTGTGAGCTATGTGTAATTACCCAGTTTGTTTGCACCTTGGCTCTAACTGCCTGTCTTTTCACAGCGAGCTTGTGTTCACAGGAAGCGCGCGAGTGTGTGTGCACAACGGGGTTTTCATGGACCAGTCGGTCTTTAGCAAATATGGGTGTGACGGGCAAGAGTATGCAACAGTGCAAGTGTGTTTCTCAGCACATGTGTGCGTCACCCCGAGCCCACTCTGGCAGACACGGAGAGACAGAGAGAGGGACCTTGTCGTCTCTAATCCCTTTGTTTTGAGTCATGAGTCAGATTAGAGCTTTGCGAGGCGTTTGCGAGGCCTGCAGAATGTGGATTTAAGGATTAGTCTAATAAACAGAGGCTCTGTGGCACTCTGCAGCCCAGTGTGGAGATTACACAGGCACCAAGAGCAAGGAAGAGAGAGGGTTGGATTGTTACCCCCCCCTCCCAATCATTTCCATCCTGACAAATGAGAGGATGTGAGGAGAAGAGACATAGAGGAGAAAATGGAAGGTGGATGAGGTCTCTTCACAGTTCCTGATCAGTGTGGCAACTTCCATCCATCTCTCTCCCTGCAGGGACCACAGCTGTGAGTCACATATGCAGACCTTGGGATATGTAACTCTTATCTCATACTATATGACCTCAGCAATACTTCATAATTACCGCATTCAGGCTGGCTGATCGCTGGGGACGTTCCCTCACTCAAATACCCAGCAAAGCACAAATAATGAACAAAACAAGTGTTCAGCATCAACTCAAGAGGCTTAGAGGGAAACAACTATTAGTGTTAATGTCTTAATTTTGTGTTCCTGTTCTATTTCTAGTACATGTATCAGTTCAGTGTAACCTTGCAGAGTTTGGAAACTGTAACAGAACTAAATTTCATTACAGAGAGCAAATCATAAGTCAGACATCAGCCATCACAAAGAAGGCTGAGTGGGAGGTGAATTGGGACTCACCAGTTTTTTGTTTTTTTTTTTGCATTTGCGAGTGTTTTTGTGTTTGGACACATCAACAATATCAAGCAAAGAGTGTATAACAATATAGAGGCAAGCAAATAAGTGTATAAAGCAGATACATGCTGTGCAAAATCATCAACACACCCACTCTCTAGCTGTGCATTCTTTAGACAATGACCTTCTCTTTCTCACACATGGACTCAATCTTACATCACACAGACTTTGTATTAGCAACCTGGCAGGGACAAGTCAGTTTAATGTCCAGGCCAACTTATTTGGCCATTTGCATTCCAACATACAGCACCTCCCGCTAATATCTGGACAATTTCTGGGTGGCAGTGCATGTATGAAAGGGGTTTTCTTTTATTTCCGTGAGTGACCTTTTGCTGTGTGGGAGTGCAGATGAAAGGAACACTAATTTGTAAAGTTACCACTGACTTTTCACGTGCTCGCTCGCTTTACAGTGGCTCCAAAATTTGCAAAAAGAGGGTTGAGTGCGCAACACAACTGCAGCCAGGAGCTCAATTATGGGACTGGGTATAAAATATAATTTTGTTTTATAATACAACATAATTTATAAAGTATAATGTTTAAGATTATTATATAAATGTTAACTGGACGGAAGCAAGAAGTAACAATATTTCGCATTATTTATGAAAGCTGAAAGTGAAAAAAATGAATGCATCAATATTAAGGACAATGTCAAATACAAATAGTGACATAGCAAGTGTCTACGTGACCAATCACACTTAATAAGCAAGTGTTTTTTTTCCTTCTTTTGGCTGAAAGAGGTGTTAGAAGTAATGGGGCGAGGTGTGTGGGAACGAGAGTGATGAAACGTTTCCTGTCCTGCACGCCCCTCAGCTGTTGGCTCACAGATCATCTTGGATCCAAAACGGCCCACAGTTTCCAGTTGAACCGGTGCCATGCAGGCAGCCCCAGCCATCCTTTTGCCTTGTGTGTATATGCATGTGTACATCAGGATACATATTTGTGTGTGTGTGTGTGTGTTTTTGTGGTGTCTTTGCGTGCGTGCGTGCACTTTCAATGCCACCCGAGATCGAAGACATGATTAATGACTCTTCATGGTGAGGAGCCTCTCAGTCAGAGCTCGATCCAGAGCTCATACAAGGCATGCTTGTGTGTGTGTTCGTGTGTGCGCGTGTGCGTGTATATGTGTGTGCTACAGAGAATACAATAAAGGTCATAGGGCATTTATAGATGTGGATACATTATTTATGCTAATACATGTGAATACACACATGAATATTTTTATCTCAGCCCAGGAAGTAATCAGCTCTTCCCCTGACAGTGAAGGTCCCACGAGCCTTCTCTCTCTCTCTACACACTCACACACACACACACATTTTTCACACATCTATACAGCTTACATGTGTTATCTATACATTGAAATTGAAATAATATTCACATAATGAGATATATTTTTTAAAAAAAGCTGTTAATTTACTGTACAGTGTTATATCTAATTACATTGATCTGTGTGCACCCACAGAAATAGATTGTACTGGTAAAAAGAACTGATTAATCATAAAGATAATAAGGATTTACACTTAAAGATATCATATCTAGTATAATCTGCTCATGGGGGAAATCTGAAACATGTAATTGGATTCTTTGATGAACTTTATGCTTAGTGTTTTAATCTTGACCATATTTGAACCTCCAGCAGGATGCGCTTCCTGCAATCAGGATGCATGCAGGCTTTATGGTGATGTGTAATTGAGTCTCATACAAGGATTTGTTTTTCCTTTTTATTCTCACGCAACCTCTCTGTGCTCCGCTTTCTCCCCGTCTACTCTTTTGTTTCTCTCAGTCACTCTGTGTCTTCCTCTCTTTGTCTTTGTGAACAAACTGTGTAAACAACTTAATTTGAGCAGCAGCACAAAAACAGCAGAAAATT
Source organism: Acanthurus leucopareius (assembly GCA_029814765.1). Taxonomy (NCBI): domain Eukaryota; kingdom Metazoa; phylum Chordata; class Actinopteri; order Acanthuriformes; family Acanthuridae; genus Acanthurus; species Acanthurus leucopareius. The sequence continues at coordinate 7,133,379 of JAQMCX010000058.1, read as the reverse complement.
GAGAGCAAAATGCTTTATAGCCACAATTTTGTCTTTTGTGATAACAGGGCCTTGTGTTTTCAATAGGCCGATTTTTTTTCCCTATTCAAATTCCTTTCAAATTAGAGGGAGAGAGAAAATGAAAAAGACACCAAATGAAGAACTTCATCTCCTGTTGACAAAGAGTGTTGGAAGAGTGGGTGAATTTTCTGATGGAAAAGCTCCATGCTGTGTTTTATCGGGCTTATAGCCCACACTGTTGTTGGCTGATTGTTGCTTTTGGTTTGGTTACAATTGAATTAAATGAGCCAGATAATTGCTGCTTTACAGGCTCCTCTTATCCAACAATAAGATAAGATCAGATAAAAATAAGATAAGATAACATGAGACAGAGATACAGGAGAGACAAATGTACTAAATAAAATAAATAGAAGAAATTTTAAAAAGCATGTCCATATTTGATATCAAAATTAAATAGTATTTTATTATTTGTTGATAAAAATAAAAAATAAAAAAATAACAAAATAAAAAGACTATACGTGTAATACAAATTGTCTTCAATTTTCTTTAAGTTTACAAAGAGCAATGTGTTAATGTGAGTCAAGACCACAGGAAGTGGTTTAAGGTACATAGATGAAAAACTGATTTATCAATTAGCTGAATTACAGAAAAATATTTGGCAAAAATCTTGATAAACAATTAATCCTTTTATTGTTTTTTGTATGTTTTTTTTGCAGTAGTTCAATTTTTGGCTTCTTAAATGTAGGGATTGGCTTCCTTTTTGTCCTACAAATGTGTGGAATTCGAACTCTTGGTTGAACAAAACAATAATTTATAGATAAAAGCTAAGACATCAGGAAAACAGGATGTAATTTTCTTTCTATTTTCTTTTGTACAGACATATGTATTATTGTATTTTAAGAAAAAGTTATTTGTGGATAAACCGATAACCATTATTAATGTTGGTGCATTTGAGCATTAATATATGTGTATGGGTTAAAGATAGAAGATAAAGGGATGAGTTATACAGCTCTCTTTAAATTTAGATGCAGTTCAACTCTTTGAATGTTTATGCAAAAAATTTGAAGTTAATGACTTTTATTTCGACTGTGCTGACTTGCAATTTCTATTATCCAGGTTTGAGAGAACAGATAAGTTTTAAACTGCAAACTTTCCACATAAACACACAATTACGGCCTGCAAATGCGAGTAAAAAGAGCCATGCATGTCGTCTTCTCACAGTCCAGGTCATGAACTTATCCATCACCACTTGTATCACATGTAGCTATAAATACCTAAATATATATTAAAAAAATAATTAACTGCAAGCACTGTGAGATAGCTTTGTCTTGAGTATGTCAAATGTCAGCAAAAGCAAGGATAGTTTGTAGCTTATACAGAGTGAACATGCCCTGCTTGTGCCTCCTTCTAGTTAGCTGCAGCAGGAGTCATCTGCACAGGAAGCCTCCCACAGTGTGATGGCCCTTAACAGCATCTGCACTAGCACTCACACAATGCCTCCGTGCTTATTTATCTGATAAATGAGAACCGTGGCTGGATGGAATCTTTGCAGCTAATTGTCTTTGGGTATCTAGCCAATGTACACCATTACAAATGCAGTCAAATAATATGCACAGCCAAGCTGGGTCGATTGTGATCAGCAGGTTCCCAGAGCTGCTTGTCTCTGCAGCACTTTCTTCAGGCTGACTTGAGGCAACAAAACACAGAATACATGAGAAACGTTCAAACCATAAAAGCACTAATGTGGGCAATAAAATGTTGCGAATCCACTGCTTGCTTTTTATACAGATTTAGACCCTTTTTTTACTTTGAAATTTCTCTATAATTAGGAATGAACGTAATAGCCATCTAGAGGGTTTTTGTCCATTTAAAATTGTCTAAAACTTCAGAGTTCGTCAGATATATTATGATTTTGACATGTCAGAAAGACTAGACGTTTACCGTCTTCTTGCTACAAATGCTCCTGCTGCTTTCTTGCTTAAAATGTACAAATACAAAACAAAAAAATCCTTTGTGACCACCAAGCCGTTGTTTTCTGTGTCAAAATGCCAAAACAAGCACCTTCTCAAAGGTATTTATCTCTGTTTCCTCCGGTCATGTAGCAAAAAAAACCAAAAATATTTGCTACTTTCTACTGCATAGACAGCCCAGTTTTATATAAAAAAGACTGTCTCTACAGCGGGGAAATACTTTGAGATTTAGGTGGGCAAAAAATGGTTCTTAAAATACTTGCATCTGTGTTGAAAGCTTCGTGTGTGTTAACACCATTTATATTGTGCCGCTTTCTCTTCCTTGATATTGGGTCTCTGTTCTTTCAGAGGTTGATCAGGTTGAATGGGAAACCATCTAGTTTAATGCTCACTAATCCACTGATGTCATTAGCTTCCTATTAACTGGGTGTGATTTCGAGTTACAGTGGATTTACATTGTGTCATTTTCCATATTTTTCTTCTCAAGCTCTTATTTGCAGAGAAAAGGCCATTATCTGTACAAAACTTCACCTCTGTAATTTCAAAAATGAATTCTCCACCCTCCCTGTCGTCTTCCAATTACTTTTCTCATTCTGCCTGGATTTCATGGTCACTTCACAGTCGCATGCATGTCTCTTTTCTCCTTCATCCAGCAATCCTTTTTTTGCCTGTCGAGGAAACACAGCTACTTGCGGGCTTAGATTGGTGTTTAAACAGTTTTGCATTTTTGTTCGTCTTTCCATGTGTTTGCATAAAAATATCCATGTATCTGTGTGAAACACTGATCACATACCATGAAGTTATGGTTTGCAAGTTGTCATAATGAGAATAAGTCACTATACATCTGAGTAATGAGATAATTAATCTCAGGGTGATGATCAGGTGAGACTGAGCCGCCGTCATTATGATAATTAATAAAAAAAAGTTTGTTGCGTGTGTGTGATTCAGCAACCTTGAAGAAAACATCTGCGTGGCTGCAATGTGATTGATAGTCTTTCAGGATCTTATGATTGACCCCTTTGGCTTTCTCCACTTTATTCATCTATCTCTCATTCTGTCTCCTTTCGCCTCCTACTCAAGTAACATTATACCTGTAAATGAACACTTGAGTCCCTAGTGTCTCTCACACACACACAAACACACACACACACCAATCTGTCAACTGTGTTTTAATATACATAGAGTATATAACAGTATATTTATATATTTATTCCAATATTTGTAGCCCAAGACATAACAAGCTTTATTTGTTGAAATATACTTTTGGCCAAACCAAAAGTTCATTCAGATTCTTTTGACAATTGACTAGTAAGATTTTTTTATTGGATTTTTGGGTTAGTGCAAAAAATCAACTCTGTAGCAAACAAAAGTTAAGGATATTTACTCTAATTTTTAAGCAAGATCATCTTTAAAAACAAGATGATTCTTGAAGTGCAAATGCAAACACATGTGTAGGAAAAAAAAAAAGTTGGGCTATTGAAAAATATGCACCAAAATCTCATAACAACAACATGAACAGCTCTAAGCTTTCTGTTACACTGTAGACACTTTATTATACTTTGGAAATAAACTAGAAAGTGTTGTTAAGGTGGTATCAGGAAAAGATGAGTTTACATTTATTACCTTTTACGTTTAAAGTCCCCAACAACCTCCATATAGTCTCATCTAGCTATTCAATAGCAAGTGCCTTGTTTAAAACACTAAAATTTAAACTTGATTTTGTGTTGAAGAACAAAATGTGAAAATCTTTTAAGCTTGTGTTAACCACAGACTTTTCTTGAGACAACTCACAAAGTAAAACTACAAAAAATCCAAAGACTGTGAGAGGAGAGAACTGGAACTACAACAAATTCTTGGTTTTAGGAGTCATTCATGCAGAGCTCACTGGATTACAAACTTTGGCACTGCTTTTAAAGAAATGTTTTTAAGGAAAATTCAATTACTCACTATTAACTTTTCACTTGCTTTATATACAAAGCTGGAGCTAATAGGTGATTAGTCTAACTTACCATGAAGAAGCTGGTGGTTTTGCCTTTTTTCCTCTCAATCATTTTTCTTTCCATTACCTTCATTTGGTTTGGTTGGTTAGGTTTAGGTATGAGGAGTGAGATGGTTGAGCGAGTCGGAGGCAGAATAAGGTGGATTATGCCTTTGCCATCATGGGGAAAAAAAAAAACACATATTAGCTAATAGAGGACCAAAGTCCTGAGGTCACCTCCGAGCCAGCAGCTGTAATATTAGCTTCTGTGACTCAGAACTATGTCTTATTCAGCATGTGTTATTAGAAATGTTCATGACCTTTATAAATTGTCTATTAAAATGGTTTTCTTTGCATAATTTAAAGTCTTAGCACATAACAAAACACAGTGTCAATATAAGCAGAGAAATGCAGGTGCATATGTTATCATAAATTGATTTCCCTAATAAACCATATAATTTATTCAACTTTTTGACTTTAGAACTGCAATCTCTGTGTAAAATATTTACAAATCTTGCCCCATCTCTTCTCTCAGCTTGGTAAATGATGTCTACTGAAGATTGCTAAACACAAAAACATCCAATGACTGTCCATTTTACTGTAGATTGTTCTGAAAATGTCATCCTTACCCAGCGATATAGTGATATTGAAATCTTGATTGCCTAACAGTCGGATATTGTGACTTCATTGAATGTTGCCATAGCATAGAGACTGCAAGTCAGTACTAGTTGTTGGCATGGTCTCTTGCATCACTTTAGACTATTTGTATTCCTTTTCCTCCTGCCTTTATGCTAAGCTACGCTAATAGCCTCCTCCAGCTCTATGTTGATTGCACATACAAAGAGCACAATCAAACTTCTTACAACTTTTAAAAAGTGATTTTCTCATTTTTTCACTGTTCCTTTAATAAAATCATAATCCTAACTGCTATCATATGCACTCAACAGACATTAGCATCACACACAAACACATACACACACAAACACACAGCCATGCACTCTCACAAAGCCCTGTTTGCCCATTGTTTGCATATTGCCAGTCAGACTGTCCCCCCATTTCCAGAGCCATTATCCCTCTCTGTTTCCTCATTCTCCATTCAAGGTACCAACACATTAAGGTTGAACTCCTAATAGCCTGTGTGATGGATGCCGGAGCATAATGAGCTCTTTATGAGACTTAATACCTACTGTTAATCAATGGACATAGCAGGGCACTTTTCAATACTACCTTCTAAGCATTTTAAAATGAGCCCTCATTGAATAGATTGACTCCCATTCTGTAAGTTCCTCTCTCTCTTTCTCTCCTTTCTCATTCTCTCTCCGTCCCAGCATGCAATTAGCTACATCACATACCCTGAATCAAATGATGCCTGTTCTTTAGAAAAACCCTTGCCCACTCCGATATCAATACATGCAGTCCAGACAGAGAGATATTTTGATGAAAATGCAATTCTACGGCGAAATGCGGCGGGTGGGCCAGACTTTCCTCGGCCTGCAGCAATAGAAACATGAATGACCTATTTATTACCATAAATATCCCATACAGGCAGCCGCTGGAAGCGTTGCTGTCAATTACTGCTGGTTGTTGTATTGTTGTACTTTGATCTTTAGTTGCTAATGTAATGCGTTGCTCAAGGCCGGTGCACTGGTATCATGCTGTATTAGCATCATAATCATGTACAGTCTGCATGCACAAGTATAAGATCCAAATAGATTGGAAGTGTGCTGGTTGTGATGCAATAGAAGCTGACGAATCAGGTGTCAGCACAGAGGAAGTGATGTCCTGACACATGTTCAGCTGTGGTACAAGTTGTGTTACAAGATGAGTCAGGGCAGAGTAACACTGTTATATCTGAGCAGGTACCTCCCTACTGTATGTGTGCATTTTAGTGTTTGTTTGTGGTTACTGTGTGTGTGTATGTGTGCATGTGTGTGTGTGTGTGTATCTGTCTGGCTGTGTTTGATTATCCCTTACAGCCTCTAAGGGAGTGGGATTCATTCTCACTCTGATAATGAGGGAGAGACTAGCAATGCCCTCAAGTCATTTCTCCTCTTCTTCTATCCTTCCTGTTGCATCCGGCTGCATTTCTTTCTTTCTTTCTGGCCCTTTACCTTTCCCCAGTCTGGAGTCATCTTTGTCTCCTTTCTCATCCTTCTGTTTGTCTTCCCTTTCATATTTTCACACATATTTTTTTTGTTTCATTGTTCTCTCCCCCTCCTTGTCATCATTTTTTTCCCCTTTGTGTGTCTGTATTTATCCATCCTGACATAACTCAAGGATGGCTGAACCATGTTTGAGTCACTTTCCCTGTTTTTATGTCACGGAATTAAATGCTGGCTGACCATTTTTCATCAGCATGGTCGATGGTTGTCTCTCTCTGTGGAGCACAGCGCTGGCAGCTCTGTTTCTCCCCACAATAGCCTAACTTATCCCGCATCAATACTCCGATGTGTTGTATATTTGCCTGGTTGCTCAAATGTCCAGCGCCGCGCTCCCTCTTACCTAACTTTCCCGGCAGATTCTCCTGGGAGAGCAAAGCAGGAGCGAGTCACAGCAGTGCATCCATTAATTTTATACAAACCCTTTTTTTTTTTCTTTCCCACTCTCTCCATGTCCCTCTCTCTCTCTATCTCTGTTTTCCAGGTGACTGAAGAGGAGATTGACATTACGGAGGCCCACTAGGAGGCCCCTACATCTCCCCTCCACCACCTTCTCCTCCTCCACCTTCTCCTCCTCCTCCTCCTCCTCCTTCCCCTCCCCCGCCGATTCCATCTCTTCTCCCTCCATCCCCACACCCCCACCAGTGCTAAGCATGGATCTGAAGGATCGTAGGCACCGCTCACTGACCAGGGGTCGCTGCTCCAAAGACTCCCAGTACAACACCGCCTCCCTGGATGCAGATGAGTGCCGTGTGCCTACCCAGAAGTCCTACAGCTCCAGCGAGACACTCAAGGCCTTCGACCACGAGCAGAGGCTGCACTATGGCGGCTGTGTGACCGACCTGGTTCACCACGAGGCTGATGAGTACTCCAGGCAAGGTGGGTTTGTGGAGCAAAGCATATATTTAGGGGCTTAATCCATCCAGTGCTGGACAGGAGAAATAATGTGGAAAAATAAGCTAATATTCTAACTTAAAACGTAGTTCGACATTTTAGGAAATATCAATACATTTTGAATATTCATACTGCTCATACATGTATGTATGCTGTGTATCTACAGCCTGTAGCCAATTCGCTTAACTTAGCATAGTGACCGAAGATGGTGGGAAACATCTATCCTTTCTCTATCCAAAAGATGGAAAGACGAGGAGCCTACCAGCCAATTTAAAGCTCACAAACAGCACGGATTCATCTTGTTTATTTTCTTTTTATGAAAACTTAAGTTTTAGAAAAATGACACATTGAGGTTTTACATGGCATTCTGTCTTAAACCTATGGATTAAACAAAGGTGTGTTGCACTAGCAGTTTCCCCCTACATCCTGTCTCTGTGCTTAGCTAAGCTAAAAGGCTGCTGTCAGCAGCATCATATTTACTGTACAGCTGATCAGAGTGATATCCATCTTTTCATCTCACCCTCAGCAAGAAAGTTCTAAATGTATTTCCCAAAAACATTAATTTGCATAAAACTTTATGTGTTATCATCAAGCATAGAAGAGATGTTTTTTTGCTGGCTTCATCAAAAAAGCATAATATGAGACTAATATGGTTCCAGGGTTATCAAATAGACTAGATATGACAGATAATAGAGACTTCCAGTTGCAGCTAACATAAAAAAAGGGAGCCCAAGGATGCTGTCAAATTTTACCAATTATTCCTGCTCTTAGTGCAGCTCCAGTAAGCAACTAATTTTCCTGTCCAGCACATATGGTGGTGCCAAGCATAGCTTAGCACTTTCTAGAGCCCTTCCAGTCCTGTTTTGTGATTCCTACATACCTTAAACATCTGTCATCACTCATTCAACAGGTACATTGTTGCGCATATAAATGCTTATAGGCGCTGCATGTTTCTTGCAAGGACTCTGTGGCATGTTGTTAGTTTAGTCAGAGGGTGTAAATGCTGCACTTTGCAGCAGAGGACCAAAGCAGACCTTTAGCACTGGCAAGCCTGTCATAATGAACTTCTGTATCCCCTGGTGAGCAACTTAGCCGATAGGCCGATAGGTCATCTCTGAAGGGGTGGGCCTGCTCTCGTAGGCATGTCTTTAAACTGTGTATGAGTGTGTGTGTGTTTGTGTGTGCTTGTGTGTGTGTGTGTGTGTGTCTGTGTGTGTGTGTGTGCCTGTGTGCTTATGTGTGTGCACATGTGTATATTGCAGGGGGACATGAAACAGGCAGTATTGATCCCTGGCTAGTGAAAGGAGTCAGACTCAATGGGATTGATCTTTGCTAAGCTCTGTTTTCTCTGCATGGACACAGACAGCAGAGGAAGAGTGCTCAGAGCAACACAACACAACAATGCAGGGGAGAGGGAAATAACAGTAAAAACTCCTGCAAGAAATAAATAAATATATATATAAATATATATTTGTGTGTGTGTGTGTGTGTGTGTGTGTGTGTGTGTGTTTATATATATATACTTATATATATTTGTTGGGATGTTGGAGAGGCTTTAATGGCATTTTCTAAATGGAGCATCTTCATCATAGTTTGAAAAAGTAGACTTACTGTCAAGGTTGTAGTGGTTATACATGGTTTCAAGCATTGAGAGGGATTTTTTTTCTAAAAAAACAATGCTACATAAGAGCATACTTTGGTGTGCGGAGGCAGAGTTAACGATAGAAAATGGAAGATTGATTGGCGGGATGGATGAAAGAGTGCAAGTCAGTGGTGTGTGTTGTTCGGACACACTCCACTGCTGCACCGAGCTGACCTCACACCAGGCGATGGCTGGTCGATACCACAGTCCTCTCAGCCTATCAGCTCCCTCGAAAGCTCCGAGCCACAGATGCATCGTGGGAAGTGTGGCCACAGGAGACCAACAGTGTTGCAGCACCATATGGACTGTGACACCATGGGACGAGTGGAAGGAGGGAGAAAGAAAAGGAGTTAGAGTGAGAAAGATGAAGCCACAGAAGCAGCAGATAAATAGAGTTTTCTTCATCCTTCAACCAAATATTTGTGCAACTTGTACATGAGAAATTGAGGGATTGATACAATGTGTTCTTCTTTTGAACAGCTTGTATCTGGAGGCAAGATGGTGAGAGTTGACAGAAACTATTTTCCTCAGCAGCAGATTGGACATAGGGGAGACTCAATTCAGATAATGTCTTTGTTATTTATTGAATATCCTACCAATGGTTTGAAGGAGAGTTCTGATAGTTGAACTGATCTGTGATATTAGTAATTCATGCGCTGATGGGGCCACACTTGAAAATATGATTAACTTTCATTAAATTATAATGCTGTTGTTCCTTTGGTTGGCCGAACATAAATGGCATTTCTGCCTCTTGTTGAGGAGTTTTGAGGTCATCTTGAAGCCGTTCCCAGGCTGTGATTCTGCTGTAATGGTTATGTGTAGGGAAACCAATTTTACAGTTCTGTGTTGTGTTAATACATATCGACTTGCCATTACAGCCGTCATTAGATTCATGCGTAACACACAGAGATGTGAGTCATGCACAGGTGGAACTGGAGCAACCAGTGAGTATATGCACCCATGCGTGCGCAGACACTCACACATGCTACTGCTGAGTTTCTCGTTGAGAAGCTCATTGACTCACCTGCAGTAGTTTGAGAAGAGTTAATACTTCACTGACATTTATCTTGATGATTTTCACTTTCTTTTTTTTCTTTTTTTTTTTGTCACTCAGACTCCATTAGCCTGCACATGCAAACACTGCTTTGGCCCAGATGCGCATTTTCGCACGTCAAATTTTTGGGGGGCTGTTTTGGTAATTTCTGAAAGTTGATTTGCATTGAGTTATGCAGTGCAAATTATTAGGAGTATAACAGATGTCCTCAGGAAGTGTCCCGAGCCAACTCAAGAATCTTGAGATTTAATTCTCAAAGCAGCACTTGAAGAACATGAACACTTTCCTCAGTTATCAAAAAAAAAAATTCTCCATAAGAACAGGTTGGTCATACTTTTATTTCACTTTTTTTGCTTCAGAAAATGTTTCTTTTCTCACATTTTTTTTCTAGATGTGCACAATTAGTTCTGCTACAACTCACTAGTTGCAGTCTTACTGAAACGATATCATTGCCTTCTAAAATAACTTACTTACAGCGCATCATTATGCATGAAAAGCTTCACTTGAATTTCAGTGTTTCCTCAAGCATAAATTCAACTTAAAAAGGAACATCATCTCCCTTTGGAGCCGTATTTGGAGTGTGTTTGGAGTCTTTTTTGGTGGGTGCCGTATATTTGTGTTTTGTAACTCTGGACTTGCCTTCCAGCCCATTAGGGAAACTGTGTGCTTCATTAAAAGAGGTGAGAGGAGCTGATGTAAATGACCTTCTTTTAGGCCTGTCCCAAGTCTACATGCTGATAAAGTATTCCGCCCGCATCCGACTTAATCGTCCTGCTCCGGCAGTTTTCAATTTGCTGGTCAAATTGTGGTTGAAGTTTGTGCTTGCATTTGCACTTTATAAAAATAGTTACATCTTTCTGTGTCTTTTCTGCTATACTTTCTTAGTTACTCAAGGTATAGCTTTAATAAGACTCCTCATCTGCAGAAAAGACGACGGCACAAGTTAAACATTCATTGTACATTTGAGGCTTTAAGTTTTCAAATGTCATTTAGATGTCATAAACTGACTGGCTGACTGAGTTAGCCGTGTTCTGTGTTCACGTTGAATGACCGCCACATCTCAGATTAGTGTAGCAATGAGAAGAGGCAAGTGCAAACACATTTGATCAATCAGAGTAGAATCATCTTCCTACTTAACTTTATACTACCATGCCACATTTGCTAAAGATAGTAACAGAAAAACAGTGGCAAGTGTAGCTAAGAGCAACACACTATAAACAAAGAGTAGGACCTCTAGTTCTATATAATGAGAACACACTGAAATCAACAGATTAATTTGAAGCAAAATGATGTGAAAAAAAAGGAAAGTTATCTGCTCCCAGCAACTGCTACTGCTTCCATGTCAACTGAAAATGACATCAGCAGAACGGATACATCACTCTCTAATTGGATAACATTAACACAATGTCAGGCCGAGGGAATGAAGTGAAACTCAATAGCAATTCAGTCTGATTATCTGGCTACCACTGAGAAGAGTTGATAAGGAAGTGCTGTTCTATTGTACTATGTTGTATAATGTTGGAATCCCTATTTAAAATCACCAGGCTGCATTTCACAACTCTGAAATTGTACAAATGTTGAGGGGTTTTTTTTTTTCATTTTTTGTCTTAAGTTTATTTTCAGTGTTTGGACGCTCGCTGTCCCAAACGGCTCCTTGCAGATTTTGATAGAGCGACGGTTTGGTTGTGTATTCCAACAGACCCCCCGCTTTCATTGGAGCTCAACTCCACTGTTTTCCCCATTACACAGTTATTACCTAGTGTGGTTGGATAAGCACAGCCATATAACACTTTCTTTTCCTCGCCATAACATTCAGCAGCCCGGAAAGCTCATTACAAGTGTTCACTATTTACCACCACAAAGCAACATATTTGAATACATCAGCAATCCCAATAATAAGGTGCAAGCTTCAATCACAACTAACGTTTGCTTTATTTTTACATATGCACTTTTAATTAGTCCTATTTCCATTTCATATGATTTCAGTGAGTTAGTTTGGGCTGAAAATACATGGATCACTGCCAAACAGTTAATCCTTTGACACAAATACAAATACAAATGTGACACTGTGAGCTGTGCGCAGGAGCACCAAACACACACACACACACACACACACGTCTGGTCTTCTACTGCAGCTTCTCTCTGCTTGTCTGTAGTTTTTTGTTTTTTTTTTACCTGTCTGTCTCTCTGATCTTTCATGACCTGTCCTGTTCATTTCCTTGTCTATCTGTGAGTCCTTCTTTGCAGCTCATATTCAGCACATCCCAGGGGTGTGTCATCCTTGCAGGTCCACCTCTAGGCAGCAGGCATTATCACAGCCACTGCAGTCTCTGGAAGCTTTGGTCTTTCATTTGAGAAGGATCTAAATGAGCCTCTCTACATTCTCCTGTGCTGTTTTTGCCCCCAGGGATGAAAAAAAAAAAAAAAGAAAGAAAGCACACAGAGAATTCAGCAACACCTGCCTGCCTCACAGCCTGGACACCACTCAACATTATCTACTGTCCAGACTCATTCTGTCTCTGTCTCTTTTTCTCTGAGGGTTCAACTTTCCATCTCTCACTTTTTTTTCTCACTTTCTCTTATGTTCTCTTTTGCTCTTCTGTCACACCCTTCATGCCTGTCTCATTCTTTTTACCCCCCTCTCTCACTCTTGCTGTTCCTGTATTGTTGCTTTAGTGATCATATCACACATTTGTTATGTCCGTGCCCTCTCTGCGGCTTCGTGAACGAGCGTGCTATGTGTGTCATTGTGTTTGATTTCACACAGGGTTTCGCCCGCTGTCTCAGCTCTATAGGCTTGACCTCTCATTTTCACAGACAGACGTAGGTGCTAATAGAATCAGAATGAGGCCATTCAAACCTATAAGAGCAGGCAGTGCACCTACAGTGTAATGATCATGTTTACCACATTCTGCCGTCAGTTTTCTTTGTGACAAATGAATACAGCAGCCTCGGATTGCTTTGTCCAAAACTTCAGCCAAAAATTCAGCCATTTGCATCTCTGTGGGATCGCCTCCACTGCCTTTATATAAGAGGAAATGGCAAGAAAAATGCACTGCTGGGTGGCCAGGAAGAGGCTTTGGCCAAGAGAAACATCCTCTGCTTCCTTTGTCCTCTCCATTTTTAGGCATGAGATGACCTCCAAGTATCTGCATTAACAGCAGCATCAGCAGCAAGATTCAAACACTAACCCTATACGTCACTGGAGCAGTTTTTCCTGAACTTAGGGTTGCAACTGGAATCATTTTAATTGGGTTGACAATAGGTAGAGTAAAATGAAAATAATGCTATTACATGTAAATTTATTTTCCTATTAAAAATCAAGTCGCCAAGTGCTACTCACACACTCATAAAAACTGGAGGTTCATCCAGTTAAAACTGTTTAACGCTGCTTTGCTCAGCTTAGACTCTTTAATTCTGCATTTTTTTCCCCCTTTTCCTCCCTCTCTTTTCTCCCAAATCAAGACCTGAAACCTTCTTTGTGCTCTCTGATTGAGGTAACGTTAATGTCGTGACTGTGATGGCGTCATGAGGGCAAAATTGAAGTGCTAGAAAGAGTTTATAAGCTTTGGCTTCACCAAAGAGCCACTTGAAATACAGAGTGGAGGGCTCAGTGTGTTTTATATAAAAAGCTATTTAGTAATGAGATTATAAAAAAGAACAGATTGATCAGAAGTCTCCCAACTTTACATCCTTTAGCATGAGAGCAAGAGTTTTTCATGAGCAGACCAGAGGCATTTTTTTGGCCTTTTTGGTTTTGTTTTTTCCTGCATCATTTGAATTATTTGTTCTGTGAGTTTGTTAGTTAGTTACGAGTGTTTCTAGCTTAGCAAAAATAACTTCATGTGTTAGTTGCCATTGCTGACATTATTTTTTGGATCCGTTTCATCCCTGACACACTGTCTTGTCCCTAATGTGCTTTAAGCAGCAAAGAGAGTTTATTTAACATTGTTCTGATAGTGGAAGAGGCAGTAGTGCGTGGGCTACCTTTGTATTAATGAAGCATGTGTGCTAGTTTTCCATGCCGGATGGATCCCTGTGTGTATATGTGTGAGTAAGGTGGCCACAGTTTCAACTGAGCTTGGAGTAAGATGTGGTCAGAAGTTTGTGCATGTTATGAAAAGGTCTTGTGTGACCTTTATATCCTGTAGCATCAGGACTGATGAACATACTAGCCATCCTCCAGATGTGTTATTCTGAAATGAAAGATCAAATCTAACCATCTGGTATCTGGTTTCCAATTACACGGTTTTTACATAGAAATACTCTTAGTAACCTCATAACCTGTTACTGGGAAACATGTTCCTGTAACCGTAGTAACGCACTCACTCACTCCTGCCTGCCTGCCTGCCTGCCTGCGTGTGGTGAGGTGAGAAGAGAGAGATGCTGCTGACAGAATACGACTGTTGTCCAAAATGCACTTGTGTCCTGAGAGCAATATGGAAAGTGTCACATGTATGTCTCAAGTCTGCAGGCTTGTGGTCAATGTATGATTACCGACAGCAGATTATTGAAAACTATAACATGGATACCTCTTATTAGATTTCACTGTGCCATGATGTGATATTATACCCTTTTTAGCATCTCAGGTTCACAGGTTTGTCATAAGTAGTCAGGAAAAAAAATGAAATAGAAGAAATGGGATTGAAAATAGAGAGTTGAGGAGGGTGTGAGAAATAGAGTGGCAAGATTTTTTTTTTCATTTCATTTAAATGTGTTGCAAAATTATTTGTTTATATTTTAGGAGGTGGCAACCCAATTAACATTACACTCAGTCAGTTTAATTATTGCTGTTATGTAATTTATATACTTGACCGCACTCCAGCTGACACAGTGAGTGTATTGCCTTGCTAATTCTATTTTCTCACTTTTAAGGGCAAAATCACAGCGGAAGTTGGTTATGAGATGATGAGAAGCTTAAGAACGATTGTTTTATTTCTGCGACACAATTTTACTGCATAAACAATGAAAAATATTTCACTTTGTCAGTTGTTTATAAATGTAGACCTTATGGCAGTTGATATTTTTTGTGAGTTTGGGTCAAGAAAAGACACCAAATTTGTGCGACATGCGACATGTTTTGCAGAATCCTCTATGATTGGATGAGAGGATTTTAGGTGACAGGGATGTAAATGTGATTTGTATCTTTGATCACTTTAAATCACTTGTGTGTTTTCCTTCTGCAAGCTTCATTTAAAGACTTCACTGTGGTACACAGGTGGTCCAGGAGTAAAGTTCTCTCTCAGCGCTGCAGTGACCCGGGGTCAGATTCCTTGCCATGGAGCCTCTTTATGCCTCCCAATGAGCACAGCTGGCTGTTTTTACCAGTTGGAAGTCAGTGAGGGTTTTAGTCTGCGTTGCTTCCCAGAAACTTCTTTTTCTTTGTCAGGGCTCCTGCAGGTGGTGAGTGCCTGTACCTGCCATGTGTGGCACCTCCTGGTGAATCATATCACATCTAGTGGTTGATGACACCCAGAAGTTGCACATGTCCGTTTGCAGCCCTCTGATGGGCTGTGTTTTTGGATTTCAACATACAACATTGGGAGTTAATAAGGGCAAAAACACATAAAAGAAATAAAATAAATACAGAATGTGTGTTTCTGTGCTACTCCATGTGTATGCATGCACACATGCCTGTGTGTGTGTGTGTGTGTGTGTGTGTGTGTGTGTGTGTGTCCTTGCAGTCTATTGGGTTACAGTCATCCTGGACTGCTGATGATCAAAGAGAGAACAAAGCAGCTGCACGCTATTAAAAATAAATGGTGGTGAGATTAAATGCGATCCCTCCTCTCTTCCTCCGATCTCTCTTTATCTTTGTCTCCTCCCTGGCATTCTGCGCCTCTGCCAGCTGCTGACACTCAAAAGCATCCTGTGGTTGCAGCAACAGAGCAGAAGAGTTGCTGAAGAATAGCTGAAGAATATCCTGGGGGCCGACTCTACACTCCTCCAACACTCGGCGCACTCCCACTCACCCCATCCCCATATTCACTCTTTTATACACAGGAAACTGCTCACGTGGCTTTGTATGTGTGGCCCCAACCCAAGACAAGGGGTGCTTGTTTGAAAGTAACATCTGGCCCCAGCATTTGGCATACACACACACACTGAGGCTACTGTAGGCTTCATGTCAAAAGGGCTGAGGTTACAGATGTGATATTAACTTTGGTGAATATTCTCCTCTTGTTTACTTCCATTTTTTTGGAAGCAAAGAGACAAATAAAACATTTCCCTCCAGTCACGAAGCAATTTCGCATCTTTGTTTCACATAGACTTCCACCTTGGTGAAGTTTGATACCTTCCCTCTTTGCAGGCGAAGGTCATTCGCCTGCATTCAGACATGTGTGATCGTATCCTCACACTAGTTCTCTTTTTGGCATCATGGAAGTCAGAAATTAAACATTTTGTGCCCCTGGGATTCTCTCTATAACATTAGCCACACAAACCAGAGTACAGCCAAGTTTGGTTTGTCAAACCCCACCTGTGCTATAAAGGCCAACGTGCTAGCTATTAGCATTGGAGGTGCAGGTGCATACACTCACACAAATATGTACCCTGTCTAGCAAACAAGACAAATAACAGGAAGAGTTTGGGGAAATGCATGTCGAAGGTGCCAGCTTTTGGCAGCGATGTTGGCGCTTAATCCCACAGTCACACATACACACACATGCAAACACACACACGCAAATATTGGGTAACAAACAAGACAATTAATTGATAGAGTCTGAAGAAATGCATGCTGACATCTGCAATTTTCTTGGACTAAAAATCATTTATTAGACAATGTTGTGTGGGTTTTGTGAGAGTTGAGTTAATCTATGTTTACTATGTAATGACCCTCTTTGACTCTGCTTTGGCAGCTTTTGATAAATGAGGCAGATTGTAAATGTCAGTGTTATCAAGTGTTTTTTTTTTTCCTTTCTCAGGCAACTCACTTGCTTCCTAGGCTGTAATTAAACATGTTCCCCAGCCACAGAATTTAAATGTGTGTGTGTGTGTGTGTGTGTGTGTGTGTGTGTGTGTGTGGGTGTGCGTGTAGATGTATGCCACAGTTCTTACACACATGTTTGTCCTGGCGCTGGTTTTGTCCTCGCTTTCTTGACAAAAATGATACTAATGCAAATGATTTGCTTTTGAACTGATGCGTCTGCATGTGTAAACAAATTTCAGTCACTCCAGGATAACATACAGATGAAATAATAGAGGTAGCTATGAAATGGAACAATTTCATATATGTAACTATTATAGATGATGCAGTGTACAATGTAGAAGAATAAATGACGAGGCAGAGGCAGAGAATGCTGCAACTATTTATTATGCCGACACCTGGTCAAATGTTCTTTTCTATGCAAGGGAAGAGTCAAAACAATATTTTTTTGTGCCTGTTATTCAGCAGCAGGTGGCATCGTCCTAGGAATTTCCATGATCTCAGAAATATCTTTTGTCTGTCTGTAATGATAAACTGTTCGCCCAGGGGGAAAACAGTGTTAAAATTCCACATTTCCGCAGCCTGTGCTTCATTATATGCTCTTCTTCTCCACTGCTGTGCAAGCTACGGTGGCCAGAACAGTCTGTGGGTACGTCAGACACAAGCCATATTTTAACCTCCAGACTAACATTTTTTCATTCTGTCATTCTGGGCAGACAGCAAAACTTTTATGAGATTAAGAAAATACAATTAAATATACAACCCACCGATGGATAACCCCCGAGGTTTGCATAGAGAAAGCTACGTGACTTAACATTCAAAGAGTGCTAAACTTTCAAATGTGGCCTTCTTATACCGCTCTCCTCCGGCAAAATGATAACTTGTGTGCAAAAAATCATCCACTGTTTAAAAAAACTTTAAACTTTTAAACCCATTCTCCCAGTAAAGGTACTAAAGCATTAAGCTGAAGTATTGTTGCCATGGTTACTTGCAAATTAATATACTTTGCACAGTGAGTTGGTGGTTAAACTGTTGACCAGAATTTTGATGTGTCCTGTGCAACCTTCCAGCCACTCAGTGAGTAGTTTCCACAGTTTAAAGCCCTGTTGTACACTTTCCTTTTAGCATAGCTTTTAAAAAAATAATTAGCCTGTTATAATATCAATTAAAGCACTAGACAAGTGAAAAATGAGATTTACCAGAGAAAACGTGTGCCTGTTTGGTGCTTTAAACCCATGCTCTTTTACTGGACCTATATCAGATTCATAGGTGGAGGGGTGTAGCAGTGTGTATTGCTGTCTGTAAATTTTTTATTTTTTTTTTATAAAAACACCAATCGCTAAGAGTCCCTAAAGTCAGAAGTTTTTAAGGCCTTAAAAAAGCTTTTAATGGGCTACAAAGCAACAAGAAATTACAAAAAACAAAATTAATTATGAAAACATAGGAAAGCTTTTAAAAGGAAGACAGTGTACATGTGCATACATCCAAACATGATAATCTTTTTACCTAAATATGTAAATTCAAGAATAAATCAATCTGATCTCAATCCCCTTTGTATTAAAGAAAACATAGAAATAGATCATTCAGAATTTTCAATTTTATTGCGATGATTAATCAAGGGGAAAGAGATATGGTCAGTCCATCCACCAATACAAACACAACAATATAAAAGCAAAATGTCATGCCTACAAGAAAAGTAACACATATACAGACACACACACACATATGTAGTCATGGACATTAAATTTAAATATATGCAGAAGTTGATCGGTTGGCACAACTTATCACTTACCGAAAGCATTTTCATATCCATACACGGTGTATCAGTGATCCTGGATTAATACTGCAAAGATCTGTTTTTGCTGAGCAGTGCAGTCTCTCCTTATTGATCTACCTCACTGCACACTGCATGGTCACTCCAGTCAATTGGCAGTAGTAGAGTGTGTGTATTTGTTTATGTGGTGTTTCTACCTTTAAGCAGTGAACATGTGTAATTTATACCCCATTTTTCTGTCTAAATCTCCAGACCTACAAATATTTAATCCCTTTTGAAGAGAGTCTCGGGCAGAATGTGCCACGTTAAGTTCTTAGCATTCCTGAAAGGCTTTTTAATTTTAAAATTGGCACATCAGCAGATGGAGTATTCCAGTTTTATGAGCAACAGTGAGACATGTGTCCCGGTTTAGTCAACTTCAGCCTCCTATCCACGGATGAGAGGTGTTTCACTTCTATGCGCTACACCTCTCTATGACAAGACCTCCTCCAGAGTGCATGGTGTTGTGTCATGTCCTGTCATGTCCTGTCCAAGCCAGACTGCTGTCCTCTGGGCAGGAGTAGAACTAGCCCAGGGATGGATGACATTTGTCACACCTATTTTGGTGTCCTCATTAGGAGGTGCGAGGGCCCCTCTGGTTCAGGCGGGAGCCAAAAGAACGGATGTCATCTGGGAGGTGTGGGAAGTGTTTGACCATGACACTCCTATTTGGGCATATCTGTTAGGTCGTTACTGTGCTGCTAATGGTGGCGTTAATGACAGGCCACATGCTAAGGGATATGTATGTGTTTGCACGTGATTGTGTGTGTGTGTGGTGTGTGTGTGAAATGGATTTTTGATAATCAACACCAAACCCCAGAGAGCTGACTGTCAGTGAGCCCCGTCATCCTGTCACCACATGTCAGTCACACAGGGAAGGTAATGTTTCAACATATCTGGGCTACTGCCACTCACTTTCTATGAACAGCAGGGTGTCAACAAAAAACTGAAAAGAAGATGTAATAGCAGGTAGAAATTCAGCACTTTCATAAAGCAATAAAAATATTTGCATCCATATGTAAGCTTGGTAAAAAAAAAAAAAAAGTTATTTCATTTTTTTTAATTTGTCTCCAAGTGCTACATTAAATTGTTAAATGTTTTTTATTTCAAGCAAAACTCACCTCGATTCTTGACATCCCCATTAAGATAAATTAATATGCCAGTGTTTGAAGTAAGAGTCTGTGTGCTAATGCTTTGTTTACTTATTAGAGTAAAATCCACATGTTTAGTTTCCAGATGTCGAGATAAAGCATTTAATCCTTTCAGTATCATCTGCTACAAACCACTTTATTTTTTTTTAATCCCCGCAAATAAGAATCAAAGAATAATCTCCTTTTTGAGGGATCAGTCATTTTATCTGATGGCCATGAGAGTGATGAATGAGATAAGATGTTTAGCCAAAGAGAAAAGAAAGACTTCTACAGTAATTCCCTAAAACCCCTTTAATACTCCAAATAAGAGGTTGACTGGAGAGCATATCTGAGAGTCAGAGAAAACACAAATTAAATCTTCACATTGCGATTGTTGTTGTTGTTGGCGCCTCGCAAACTGTGAGACCCAAACAAACTGCAACAATATGGAAAATGTATATGATGAAGAATACTGAAAACTCAGCAAAACTTTCAAGCACATTCAAGGATTTCTTTCTTTCAAGATTTCTTATTAAAATATCCATGTATGGCAAATGTATTGTTGTTAAACAGATAAATATGATGAGTAAAGATAAATGTAATTTCCTTATTTTTAAGCTATAAGGCAATTAAAACGCAAAGTTAAAGTTGCTTTAATTATTTTTTCTCTTGTTTTTGGCCACTTTGAGGGTAGCAGGACAAGCTGCAAAAACAACTGATTGCTTATTAGGTTGTTGTGATGGACGTGTTAGCAAAACCAGGGCGACATTAGCATTCATGTGGATTCATGTGTTTGGTCACCTTCAGTTTCGTTTCGATCTTTACCAACTCCTGAGGGAAATATCTGCATCTTTAGATACAAAATGCTCCGCAGCTCCTCTGTAACCTTGTCTTCCTTCTGCGTGTTTTGTGTGTAAGTTTATTTCTAACACTAAATGTTAGCATGGGTTGCAAATCACAACCTGTAAAATCATCCAATGTGATCATGTGGATAATTAGAATAGTTGTCCTCTTACATGATTAACAGCAGTTTGAGAGTAGTAACTTTGTCAAACTTTAGATTGCGATCTCATTATGAACATGTAGACTCGTAGACACTTCTAGGTTCATTTGCATTCTCACTTCTGATGTGTGCATGAGTGCACCCGTGCAACGTTTACTTCATTTTACACAACTTCACCTCATCACCATGGAAACCCTGACTTGTGAAGATGTTTATTAGTATTCTCCACTGCTTCACTGAGTGTTTCTGTGAGTGTGTGTATTGTAATTATAGGTGCACAACAATCCAACAAACTCCATTCTCGCTCTCACAGACAACAGTGACCTTGAACCTTGACTTATGTATAAATTGTAAAACCACTCCACCATGTTGGTTTATTACGCAGGTATACATAGCACTCCTCTGTCTGTCTGTCTGTCTTTCAGTCGTCTGCCTGCGTCTGTCTGTCTGTCTCTTTCCCTGCAGAAACTGTGACCGAGGATTTCATCATACCTCCCCACCTCATGTTATGATGCTGTTTTTCGTCATTGGCTCGCCTCGCTCTCTGTTTTGCTCCCTATTTTTTTTTTCCCTTATCAACTTAGGAGGAAGTACATTTTTTTCTCCTCTTCACACAGTGTCGCTCAGCAGCAGCCTGTGCAAGCTAAACTGTGGATCGTTTTTCATTGCTTTGACACAAAATGAATTCAATGACTAAACCTTTCAAAATACATGAATTTTCTCACTCAGACACCAGCAATCGTCTCTGGACTATTTCTGCTATCCTTTGTGCATATGCGTATGCACTAATTTTGTTTTTATAATTTCAACACTATCTATACAAAGAGGGGCATCGCTTAAGAGGAGGTGATTTGCATAAACACGGGCAGAGATAGACAAGTGTCTGATAGAGGATGAATAGTGGCCGTGAGAGTGAGAGGAGTGCGTGTGTGTGGTTCGAGATGAGACGACAGAGAGGACGGCCATCTGTACTGTAGTCTCCAATGAGCCCAGAGCTTTTCTTTTATTCCTTTATATCTCCATCGACAGTAGATGTGTCATGAGTGTGTGTACACAGTTTTTGTATTTCAGTATTCAAGGTAAGAGAAGACAGAGAGAGACTTTATTGATCCCCAATGGGACTTAAAATGTTACAAGCAGGTAAAGAAGCCAGGAAAACAAATATAAGACAATTTGAATAAAATGCATAGAATTAAAATAGAACTTAGACAGGCGGCAGCATGGGAATTCTCACTGTCAAAATTTGTTTTTTTCTTAAATAAAGCAAAGTTAGGACATAAACTAAAAGCACCGATGATGGGAAGAATTATCAGACGTAATTAAGTATTTGTTAGCATTTTGACTGTGAGATTCTGTTGCGTGCCATTTTGCTTGTTTGTGTGAAGACAACAGTGGAGAGAATTTTGTAATGGTGAAATTGACACTAAGAAATGTGCGTAACTAATTACAAAAACTGTAAAAATTCCCACCTTGTCTCCAGTTTAATCCCACTCTCCTTCGCCCTCCCTGATGTTTTATTAGCACACTGAGCAGTTATAATTTTTTTGTATTGAGTGACGTATTATGGCGGATAAGGGAGAGTAGCTACATTTGGGATTTGATCCCAGGGGAGCAGGATTAAGGGACCCCTGGAATTTTGGGCCAAAGTACTACATTGTCTCCACTTTGTCACTTCCATATTTTTCTTTCTTTCTGTTGCATCTTTTAAAACTTTTATTCACTTAAGCTCTCTTTTATAGGAGGGAATATATATATACAGTACATAGTTTTATTGCTGCATAATTCACAGAAAAGAAAACAAAGGAGAAATTCAGTTTTTCAGGGATACTAAAGTGCAGTGCAGATGAATTTTGAATTGGATGCAAATGAAAATGGAAAATATTAAGAAATGACACATTTGGTTGCTATTAGCCACAATTTCTAGCATTTTCTTAGCCGTGAAAAAGAAAATAAGGCTTTTACTGTTATTAACAGTAATTTCAGCTATTTCAGGGGTTTGCAGGGGAGCCTACCGTGCACAGTCGCACTTGCTTCCTGATTTTGATGCATTTTCCACCCAGGAGCAAATCAGTTCACTAGTTCAGCTCTTCAGGACAAATCAGAACTTGTTCTGAATTGGCGCTCCCCTCAAAGCTCAAAATGGCATGTCCGAGGGTGGCCTGCACTGTAAACTATTGGATCTGGAAAAAGCAACATAATTGCAGGCACTGAAGCCTACACGTTCCGCCTGTTTTACATCCTTTACAGAATTACACGGTGGGGTGAGGGAAAGTCAACCAGCATAATGCAGAGTCCTGCTGCCTATACTTTGCCTGTCAAACTGCTAACAAGCACAAATGATTTTTTAATGATAGGCCCCTCTATCCCACAAAGCTGTCTACTCGCAAACACTCATCCTTACACAAACACACGCGCATACACACACACACACACACACACACACACACACGTTACATGCATTCGCTCCCACACACATCCATAATGAGTTTTATCAAGGGAAGTACATGTGGTTTAATGGATCACTGCAAATGCCATTCCCACTCACACTATTGTACTCGAGTTCCAACAAGATGCGTCTTTTTCCCCTGTGTCACTTATTTTTCTGAGGAACGACGAGCGGCGCATGAATACTCAAAATGATGATGTATCTAAAGGTGCGGGAAACTAAAGTCCCCACTGAGCAAACACACGAGCGAAGCCGCCGCTTCAATCATGCAGTGTTTCAAACAAACAATGGGTCTTTGCAAATCAGTGTAAATATCTAAGATTTAGCTGAGGGCCTGTAGCGTGTTGTATTTACCTTTAAACATTTACCTTTTGAGGGGATTTTTCACTTATTTGGAATACCCAAATGGAAAAGCTTATAAAAGTAAACTGTAAGGCTAAGGTGCATGTGTGAGGATTAACAGATAATCTTATAAATCTTAATGATGTATAGCATCTCCAAAAAAACGACTAGGTTTTAAACATTTAAATGTTTATCAGAAGAAGTAAACAGCTTAGAAATTCGCACATCCGCTAGATCAGCACGTCTAAATGCACTGATATGGCTTATTTGCTCCAAGTCTAAATAAGTCTTAAATGCATAGGAGAAGTTGACATAAATAAACTAGTAAATAAAACCAATAAACTAATAAATAATAAGGATTTTGTTATTATTTCATGATGATGAGCAGGAACTGTTTGACTGACAACACCTCAGTTTGCAGCAGAAGCTGAATTGTCATTGGATTTTTTTTTTCCCTGTTATATCCGGAAGGGCTAAAGTCATTCCAAATGCAGCTTTAATCAGTTTTTAATTCTACTTCTGGTTTTTCTCATTATTCTTATTTCACTTAATCAAGCTCATTTTCATTTGAATTTGATCGAGCATACACTGATTGATTCCCATCTTGTGTGTCTCATATTCTGTCTCTGTGCACGCTGTTAAAAAAAAAAAAAACAGGCTCACATTTTATCGTGTAGTATCCCTGTACTCTCCCTTTCTTTTTTCTCACATACATTCACACATTTCACACTGTTTTATTGTCTGGGTTTCTCCGCCTCCCTTCCGCTCTTCCTTTTGCTCTATTAGCAAAAAGTATTCTAGGAGGCAGGATAAATCGTGCTCCTTTCATCCTATAGTGCAGTTTACTACAGATACCTAAGCACACATTGACGGGTCATGTGTGTATGTTTTTATCTTTCTCGTTATTCCTTTTTCGCTTGGTAAAGCCCTATTTTTATTTCAATTTGACTCAGCATACACAGCACTGATTTAGGCTCTCCTCGTGCAGCTTGTATTCTGTAATCCTGTATTTTCCTGTTCTTGCGTTCTCACATACACACACATTATTGCATGTGTTTCTTTTCAAACCCATTTGTTTCTACCCCCCTTCCTTCCTTCCGCTCTGTTCTTCGCTCTTTTCCCCTCTATTAGTCAAAAGTATTCAGAGAAGCATTGCACAACGTGCTGCTTTTTGCCCTATAGAACATTCTGACTCAGATATTTATACTGGATGCACAGATCAGCTGACAGACAAACGTACATGTCGGCGTGCACACAAAGAAGAGACACAGATGTGAGCAGCCCAAAGCAGCTGCTGATGCCACCCGAGGCTCCGAACACACATGAATGTGCATTATATGTGCTAAAAAGACAGCGACAGCGTCATACCAGGAGAAAGGCACTGATTTGATCAGAATACACGTATATTTGCACCCACATCCGTCATAATATCATGTAACAAACACGCGATCGGTTTTCTATTTATGGAATAAGTGAGATAGATTTTCATGTCTGCTTCAAACCGTCGCACCAATTCATCTTTCTTTGAGGACATGTAGATTGCCACAGCACCAGGGCTGTGCCTACCACTGATGGTGATAAGGAGTGATTGGATTTTGTATGTGTAATCACTGGTTATGGGATGGTAATTGTACAGAGCAGTGGCCTGTGGGATGTAACATTAGATATGTGTGGTAATCACACACACACACACACGCACACACACGCACACACATGCACCGACGCACACTATCATGTCTTGTAGCCGCTTTCAAGTAGCGTTTGTTTAGACTAGACGATGTGTTTGTGGCCCAATTATTGTCATAGTGGTTGGCTGGGATGATTTGCATAAAGACTAATCCTGACTGTGATTGTGGGTTAGACAATTTCCTAGCGAGCATTTCAGTTCAGGATGATTTGCAAATGATGTTAAAGAATCCATGTGCTCCACTCTCTCAGGCCTCCTGGAGTTCTCACCCGTTCTTCTGCGATACTTCATCTCAGGTATGGTCTCAACGACTAGAAGTAGATCCTGTAGTTCTGTGGTGTACCTAAAGATTATAAATGTCCCCAGTGTTATGTATCGTAAAGAAGGTTCCTTTTGTCATTTTCTATGACAAGTGGGAGGAAAAGACAAAGAAGCAAAGACGAGGAGGAATGGTAATATTCCCTAATGTCTTGAAGTGCTTGGATACTTTCGTAGCTGGTTGGATGCTTGGCAAGCTTTGGCCTAGAAGCTGAAACCACCTGTGGAGTTATTCGCTTGCCTCTGCTGTCTAGTTCAGTCCATCTGTTTGTCTGAGTAGAAGTATAGAGCCTTTCACCACCTCCCCAGCTAAGTTTTCCTTCCAGGGCCCTCCCCTCTCCTCATTACTTTCAGCACCAACTCTCGAGTCTCGGCGAGGCCGTGAAGAGGAGCCGTGAAGATCCAGCAGACGATTTTCATCTGTTTAATTCCTCTCTCTCTGATTGCGTCCGTACGCCTGATGAGTCACAGTTAACCCAGTCACACAGCTGTGTGATTCCCTGCGCGTTGATTCATACGGTGTGCCTCTGCAATGCCAACCTCGCTTCGCTCGCCTCTTCCTTTCCCCTCCTTCCCAACTGCTAATGAAGTGAATCACAACTGTTTTTCCCCCGATCCCTTTACCCCAACAGCTGATGGTGAGCGATTGCATCCACAATACTCTTTTAATTAGTATAGAGAATAAATTGGTTGAGCATGCCTTTTTCCTTAATTGCTTTTTCCTCAGCTTGGATTTAATTGGGCTGCAGCCCTGTTTATTGATCTCCTTTGATGTGCTTTAATTTGGATAATTTTATATATTTATTTTGGACGTGACGAGATGGTTTGTCTTGAGGGGGAGAGTGTTAGGCAGCGCGGCCGGTACTGCAGCAGACTGCGGTATACTCACTGAGCCCGGGGTCCGGCGTGTGATGGCAACTAGGTGGGGAGATGATCAAACCCAGAAGGCAGAAAAGCAGCTCCACTACAGTCTGAGAGGTCTCAAGTGAACAGCTCTTTGATCTCACATCAACATCTCATGAATGCCAATGCAGAGCAGTAAAGCGAGGGAGGCAGGCTTTCCAAGCCAGCCTTAACAGGCCTGCAGGCCAGTACATATTCCTTCCAGCAGCTAGTTTGTAGTTTGTGCCTGATTCATGCTGCGTCATCTCTCCCCCTCCTGCCTGCCACAACAAAGACCAATTTTCAGCCTCCGCCTCCATAGTTTCATAATTAGTGTGCTTCTCTGCGTGTGATTGTGGGTTTGTTTGCTAGATATGTGTTTATGTATGTGCAAGCATTTGTTTGTGTGAGTGTCTCCATTTACTGCTCTCACTTATATTACTGTCTACCCCCCGCCTTTGTAACTCCACTTTGCTCCCTTGCAGGGGGTAACTTCACCCTGGCCGAGCTGGGAGTATGTGAGACGACTCCCCCTCCGCACCCTGCTGCCGTTCCCTACTGTCCAGACCTGGGCCTCCTCCAGAGGGGGTACTCCCTGAGTGCCGGCTCGGATGCCGACTCAGACCCCGAGGGGCCACTGTCTCCAGAGCGAGCCATCCAGCTGTGGGCCGGACGAGGAGGGGTAAAGTCCCGCCGCAGCTCGGGAGTGTCCAGCCGTGAGAACTCTGCCCTGACCCTCACTGACTCGGAAAACGACAACAAGTCTGACGACGAGTCAGGTAGGACTGAGGACTGATGAAAATGTGGTAAAGATGCACATGTGTATTAAAATACGGGCCCTTTTCTCAGAGGAAGAGAGTGAGACTTGATAAGGGGGTGAGGGCAAATTGGAGAGGACTGGTATAGTCCGATGATCAATCTCTGGAGGGATCGAGAGTGAGAATGTATATCTTACTCAAGTTTGTCGATATTGTTAAAACCTTATGACCACCTCTCAAACAGACAGCCATTATATGAATTGCGAGTAAGTTGGATTTATGGATTGGAGTTTGTTTCTGATCTGAAGAATAGTGGTTGGACCTCCCCTTCCTCCCCCCAGAGAGCCATCTTTATTTCCATCAATAGCACTTAGCAAAAGCCCTCTAACTCTACCCTCTTACACCACTTATCCGCTGAGATCTCACCACTTGTCCGTCAATCTTCAAAAAAAAAAAAAAAAATCTTTGGGTTTTTTCGGAAACAGCAACGCTGGAGCGTTTTTTTTAAAATATATATTGTGACCCAACACAGAGATGCAGTCAGAGAGAAGCTGTTCTTTACTTTTCAAGTGCATCCTTTCTTTGACTCTACAAGCGAGTGTTGAGAGTGTGATATTCCCAGAGGGGATCGCTCTGGCAACTTTGTTTATTGCCGACTTCCCATTTCCTTGTTAATCCTGTTGCAGTCGTAAACCTGCGTGCGAGCTTTGCCGAGGTGTCAATGGAGGTTAATGAAAAGTGGATGGAAGAAAAAGCAACAGTCTAATTAATTGAATCCTCAGCATCCGTACGTATCAGCTCTGGATCAGCCTCTGTTGGACTGCAGGCCTCCGAAACAGACACAACTTCTGCCGACTGATCAAACTACTCAACACCTATTAAACACGTCAAGAAACACCTTTGCCGAGATGCACCTCTCATCCCATCAACCGATAATTGCTTTGTGGTTAATTACCAAGCTAATCTTGCAGTCGTAGATATCAGAAACTGCTCTCACTCTCTCTGTCTCAGGGCCAAGAGAACGCTATTAAGCGCACTGTCGCCGCTGTTTCCAGACCTTGTAAAATTAGCTTCTTAATCCAGCACTTTATTGTGATAATCATTTGCCTGCAGTATGATGTCACTGAGTGTTGATTGTTGGGAAGATCACAAGTTGTTGTTCTTTTTTTTTTTGAGCTTCCAAATGGAAACTTTGTGAAAAAGTGTTATTCATGGATATTTTTGTGCTCCTCGAGGGGTCTGAACATCCACTTGTCTGCCGGAGAAATTCATATTGATAATTATGCAGAACATGCGTCAAATCAAAGTCAATTAAATACAACGTCAGACATCAAAAGTTCGCCTTCTATAGAGGCGTTCTGCGTTAGGAGCCCATTGGCTCGAACCTTTAGACTCGTCTCATAGTTTCACAGACCAGAGATTCAGATCAGGCTTGTGCATTGCTGCCTCCGCCAGCATGAAGAAGATCAGAGGCAGCGCGGCAGCCTGATAAAAGGACCAGGTGTGTGCGTGTGTCTGATCAAGTCAATTCGTTAGTCACTTAGTTACTCTGAATGAGGAAATCTCACCGTTCTCTCCTGTATCTCTGATACTGAAGGCATGTCACACCTCAAAGCACCCAGAGGAAAGATTTCACTCCCACCAGACCTAACCGGCGTGTTTGCCCCGAGCAGTGTGGGTGCCGAAATTTGCATGTGTGCGCGCGAGGGTGTCACTGAGTCTTTCATTGTATCTCTATATCCTATTTTGTCTGTCTGCGGCTGTGAGAGCGCGTATGAGCCCAAACCCTGCATGCGCGTGTGTGTGTATACGTGTGTGAGTGTGTCGGAGTGTGAAACAGGAGCAACGGGAGTGTCAAAACAGCAGGGGGAGGATATGAGGGTCTAATAATAGAGATTGACAGAGGCAGACAGAGAAACAACATCATAAACACATGCTAACAAATCAAAAAGACGGTGACGTGCTAAAACACCAAACAGCATGCTGCATGGCTCTCATCTCGCAGCGTCTCTAACAAGCTTCACAAGTCTCACCTCCACTTGCTTCTCCTCCTCTTCTTCATCTCTCTTCTCACCCACCTTTCTTCTTCATCTTTTAAGCCTCTCTCCTCGCTCACGCTGCGCCTCTCACCATCGCTCGTTATGCTCCTGTCAGTACAACTTGCCGCAGTGACTGACAGGTGTCAGTTGAAGGGTCTAGGGTTCCCCTTCAGGGCAGGAGTGTACATGTGGATGATGGTGCACATGCGCCCTGATTGCAGATTTCACTACCGAAATAGAAAGCCCAGAGAAATGGTGACAGATTTTAAAATCTCAGGGAAAGCACTATTTATGTTTGTGTGCATGTGCGTGGGTGTGCAATTATATTTGTGTGTGTAGAACCTTTTTTTTTTTTTTTTTATGTCAGCAAAGCAACTGGCTACAGTTTTACTGGTGGATTAGTCCAAGGTTTTTTATTTGCCTCATATCTGTATTTTAATTTGTATTTTGTTAAGTTTAGTAATAAACAAAAGAAAAACAAAGCAAGAAACAATCCTAAAAATTAAATAGTTTAATGAACTCCAAAATAAGTTACAAATTAGAAATTCTTTCTTTCCAAACTTTAGGTTTTCTGCCTGCATGAACTGTTTCAAATGTTTGATTGCTGAGGTTTTAAAATGTCTGAAAAACAAACAAAACAAACCCTGAGTCAATAACAAATTAAAGAGTGTGATCCTTTGGATAGAAAGCAGTCGTCAGTCACGGCGTCTGGTGCTTTTGCTAGTCTCAACACAATTAGCACCACGTAAACGCCGAACATAACAACTCACATAACTGCTATAGAGAACTTTGGATAACAGCCTTATGCTTTTGTAAGCAGAAATCCAGCGTATATAAAGACACATGGGGCCATGCTACTGTATGAGCTTGTATCTGTGCATGTAATAAACAGAAGGAGAGGCAGATAAATATATATATGTAAAATTTTCATTCAAATAAATGTTATAAACAGAGAGGTTTTGTATTATGACATTAAAACAAGCAGTATCATGTGAACATGTGAGGTCTTACTTTAAACTGAACATTTAGCATGAACGTTCTTTCTCCGTCACTGTAAATTTTAGCATTTTCAGCATTTCATTTCAGACCTGAGCTCTAAAGAGGCGGAAGAGCATGGCTGCTATCAATTTTAATCATCAATAATTTTTTTTTTTTTTTACTAATATCAGTAGAAATGCAAAACTGCAGTAGGATGATTCAATTGACAGTATTTATTAATTTATTGTCAGTTTTGTATTTGAGATATTATGATCTTTTGGTGTTTAGCAGTGGATTCACACAAGAACCCATCAAAAACAAGGATCAGAATTTGAGCGCATGCCACTCAGTGAGGAGAGTCACGTCCAGCTGTAAGGACAGCTCCTTGTAAGTCATCCTGTAATTTATGATGTTGCGCTCAACAGCTTTTTTGACCCATGTCCAGCAAAATGACTTTCCTGCACTGCAGAAAGATGCAAAGTATTAGTAATATTCTACAAATAAGCTTTATAACAAAAAATAATTTATAGTAAATGTCACATCTTTGTAATCACATCTACTGAAGTTTCACTGTATTTTTTTTTCTCTATAACTGTAACTGATTGGCATTACATATATCTGTTTATTTAACTAGCTGCTCCTTAACAGCGACCACAGACCAGCGGATATCCAGTTGCTCCTGATTTTTTTTCGAGGCGCTCATTCAGAAATCTGGGTCAGATCAGTAGTAGTCTCCTGTGCAGACCACTGCCACCTGTTAAAAACAGTTCCTGAACAGAAACTCCAAAATTATTTTTTCATTTGTTTTTTTGTTTTTTTGTTCATTTACTGCTAAATTCCAATTACCGACAAGATTGTAAAGCCTTTTAAATTAGTTTCCTAAATGCAACTCAGGGATTTCAAAGTTTCCCTACATCCAGCTTTATTGTCGAATATTGAATAAAGACACTTCCCTTTTATTGCCCCTTCCAGACACTATTAAAATAAAGAGACTAGAACGTTGACTTGGCAAAGCCAATACAAGTTTCATTTGCACAAGCAACACAGTGAGACAAACAAATATGGGTATAGAGAGCAGCATTGGGAGTTTTCATTTTGGCAAAGTGGAGGAAGAGATTTACTGTCACACTGTGCACTGCCTCGTAAAACGTCCGTCTGGAAACACAGGCAGGAGACTAGGAGCGCTTGTAAATTCCCCCATGCGGTGTCTGATGGCCGCATCCAAACGGCATTGATCAGGAGGGAGAATGATTAAAACATGCATTAGATGGAATAAGATCAGGCATGGACATTGATTTAAAGCTGAAGCATAGGGCAGCCTTTATGGCCACAATCCACAGTCTGGTGGTCTATTCATGTTTGTATGGATGTGTGTGTGTGTGTGTGTGTGTGTGTGTGTCAACGTGTGTGTGTGTGCGTGTGTTGATCCATATGCTTCTGTGTTTCCCTCTCGTAAAGCAGCAGCCTGTTAAGAAAAACAGGCAGAATTTAATTTAGCTTTAGCATTGTTTTCCATCAATATATCTTGGTTTTACTGATATGGAAGACTTTATATACACAGGCACGCACTGGACGCACATTTTACAGAAAAGACCCAACCCAGTCCTAGCCCCCATCCTACCCCCCCCTTCTCCGGCCCAATCTCTCCATCTGGTCTCCTGGATAATAAATCATAGGGTCGTATTGTGACGTATGTGACAGGATGTATTAATCTCGTAATTAGAGAATGAAAAGGTGGCGCTAAATTTAGTCTGGCCTTTCTGCCTAACCCTGCCCCGTGTCTGAGCATGCTCAATTGCCTGCCCCCCCCTATTTTTACATTACAAGCCGCTCAGTCTGTTTTTTTGAAATGTTTATGACGCTTGAACTTTATGTTAATTCTCTTTTATCGACAAAACAGAAACTTTTCAAAATGTGCCTTAAAACATCTGCTGTCAAAAGGTTTTTTTTTGGGGGGGGGGGAGCCAGAGCTGTAATTATGCTTTATAAAAGCCGCGTTGGGCAGAGTGATTCCTGATTAACTAATCAAATCTGCTAGCACAGGTGGCAAAGTGCCTGCACCCGCGCTGTCCTCTTTATTCCTTTTGAGCGTACCATGCGAATGCCACCATAAATCAAACCAAATCAACCGCATTCAAGTCAGCTAATGTGTTTTTACTTTAGAGGATATTTAGAAGTGGAGCGCTGAAAGGATTGTCTTGTAATCAAGGTAAATTAAGATAATGTTTAATTATGGTCATTTTGATGTTAAATAAAAAGTGCTCTATACTTTGGAGTACAGATTATAATTATATCTCACACAATGATGGTTATACCCTTTTTTTCCCCCCATCGTAGCCACACTCAACACCAGTAACCTGGTCCATGCAGCTCCTGTCTATCAAATTCAAGCAACGCTTATAGAGTCCGACTGGTGGGGTCTCCCCCAAGACCACTGCTGTCCCCTCGGGGTCTCTGTGAGTGTGTGAGAGTAAGAAACCGAGAGTGAGAGCCTGTGTGTGTGTGTGCGTATGTGTTAGGAGGGTTGGGGGCATTAGCCTCTGATTGAGTTTTCAGAGAGCAACGTGGGGTGCGAAAGGCTCGACAATGGTCTAACAGAATTAGTAGCTTGTGATGAATGGTGTGTGAGAGCAGCACTGACAGCTCGCTTTCACAAACACACACGACTGTGAATGGGTGCATGTGTGTGTGTGTGTGTGTGTGTGTGTGTGTGTGTGTGTGTGTGTGTTTGCGCGCATGTACGCCTCCATGCCTCACCCACTGGTTGGTTCAAGGACTTTTTGTCCATGCAGTGAGAGCTAACGCATGCCGGAATGAGCAAAGTAGTGATGGACACGTACACTTACACATGCGTGCACGGAGCATTCCTGCCCCGTGTGTGTGTGCGCGTCTTGGGTTAAGCCCTGCGGTTTGAAAAATGCCCTGCAGTCAGGATCAATAAAGATTGGTGTATTCAACATACTGAACACAGGGCTCATACATGTTCACGCACACACTGTACAGACGCGGTGATGAATAAAAAATAAACATTCGCAACCGTCTTTATGTGACTCAATAAAGACATTGTTGGACCAGAGTTGATACTGAAGTGAAGGCCAACAACACAAACACACTCACAAATACACACACAGATGCATAAGAGCTCTGTTTAATAAAAGCCCTGGGATATTGATCAGAGTAGATGGATCCTAACTCACATTAAAGGGAGGTAGCCTGGAGCTACAGAGAGGAGAGAATAAGAAGGGGAAAACATAAATGATGAGTAAATGGAAAGGCAGAGATAAGGGAGGGATTTTCTCATAAAAGCTGACAATGACGGCATTCAGAAAATGTGTTATTGTGTGTTCCTGGTGTGAGTGGGCAGTAGGTGCATCTGTCGTGAGGACCCAGCCAAACTTAACAATATTATTATCAGGTTTTAAAAAAAAAAAAAAAAGTAACATGGGCGGCGATATCGCTGGCGTCAGACTTGCAACTCACTGACGGCCATGCTGCCGCCTTAATAGGGAATTCAGTCAGCCGTAATGGCCTCTCATGCCGTCTTCAGACCTGCCAGAGAAAGAAAGAGAGAAAGAAAGAAAGAAAGAAAGAAAGAAAGAAAGAAGGAAGGAGGGGGGGGAGGGGGGGCACTGAGAGCAAATTGAGAATTCTCCAGCCAATTATGAGTGATCATATTTTCCTCTGCATGGTGCTGAAACTACTTTTGTAGTTAAATGGTCAGCGCTCTGCTTCCTAATGAAGGCTGGAGGGATCAGATTGAGAAAATGAATGAAGGGGGGAAAAAAATGCAGTGGATGGCGGGGGTGGGGGGCGGGGGGGCTGCATTCACTTTATTTTTTTTAAAAAACTATTTCTTCTATTGACTTGTATGTTTTATTTTTTTTTTGTCAAAGAATTTCCGTGCTCTTCTTGTGCAGTATCAGTTTTGCTTTGTCTTGTTACTTTCTCTCAAACTCATGCTTTCTTTCTCGGTTCTTCATTCAGTCATTTTTGTTTTCTTTTTCTCCTGTTTTTTTCTTTCCTCCCTTAATTCCTCCTCCCTCAGCTTACCTAGATGATGAGGAGGATGAGGATCCATTTGGAGACTATGTCATCAGTAAGTCACATCTGACTGGGGCCTCGCTTAGATTACACGGCCGACAGTGTGTGCTTGTTTGTGATTGTGTTTGATGTGCTTTTGTGCCCTTCGTCTGTGTGTGATTTACTGTTTTGTCCATAAGTTGATGTTTTTATGAAAGAGGCTGTTGCACACAGTGTAATAGCTTCTAACTGGGATCCAGCTGAGAACGTACGACATTATACAAGCTGGTTGAAAGGCTTGCTCTTTCTCAAAGTATGATTGCTCATATTACTGTAATTGTTGTAATATTCACACGTGTGTACAATCAAAGCATTAGATTCTCCTCAGGCCTTTTGTTGGAGTTGTCAGGATATTGGCGTTAGGTGGAGAAAGGGACGGTAAAATAACTGGTTTCTGTAAATTACTCGCGTGCTTCATCTGATCCAAGGCGAAGCCATTGTTCTTTTCCACATGCCTCATCTGCATTTACGAGCTCCTTTCATTATGATCTCCTGTTCATTAGCACACGTCCAACTGGTTAATCTCTTTGCACTTGATCAGAGAAAATTTCCCAGAGGGGGCCTTTTTTTTTCCTCTTTTTTTTTGTTGCCTCCTCCGCTATCGGAAAGTCAGGCGTATTTACTCGAGTCTCGGAGATTGTTTGTCTCTATGAGCGTGAATTAGTGTTAATGTTTGCGTTATTGGGCTGTGGAGTTTTCATTTGTTTTCATTAGTAGGATCAGAATGAGATTTGAATGAGAAAACGTGAAGAAGAAACAAAGGTAAATAAATGTGTAAATATCTGTTAGCCGTTGAAGGTTATTTTTTTATTTTATACAGTTTTGTGTAATAGGACTTTTTGTACATAAGTCCACGTTAGATTCAATGCCTGCACACAACCTTGATGTGAATGTAAGGAAGCAGGAGCAGCAAAGAGCTGAGGAGATAATAGAGAACAGGTTGTGTGCTCGGGATCATGCAAAGGTTAATCTTTTTGAAGCACTTTTAAATCTAACAAAGACGTATATAAGCACACAGTCAGAGAGTCATAGTAACAGTAGGTGAACTCACACATCCATATAACGTACATACAGAGGAGAACAGAGTGTTATAGATACATTTACAGCTTAAGAAGTGATCTTAACAAACACAGTGTATGAATGATAGAGCTTAATGACACCAAAACTTATGAGTAAAATTGCTGTTCGCATAAATTTAGACTTTTTGCTCATCTGGTTAAATTAGAATACTTATACCAGGCAAAGTTATTACAGCTGATATTTACTGATGTTAATTTCCCTCAATGCCTTATTTCATTACTTTCTGTCAGTGGAAAGACATTAGAAAAGTACTATTTGCCAGTTTCCTTGGTTTCTGGTGAGTAAATATTCACGACCGCTTTGGAGATGAAAGTCTTGAAATACACTTTATACACCATCCCCAAGAGTGTGCAAAAAAACGGAGGATAACTTCTTAACGGTTAGCAGATTCTGATGAACTCCCTTCAAGAATCAGTGTAATGTAATTTTACATGTAGAGTTTTGGATTAAAGATGTACAGTCAATCCAGGCAAGCTGTTAAACTTAAGATGTGTCATAGACAATGAAACTGACAGTTCATCGCTAATACTGATATAGAAGACACAGTGCTATCAATAGCCAAAGTCTGACAATGGCACAAATCAAAAAATTCTCATTCTCAAGCCGCCGCTACTGCAATTATTAAAGCGGTATTTCATTTTTGGTACTTTAGAAGTTTTTAGCTCTTAACCAGCATTAAATTTCCAACAAGAGCTACTGTGGCTGAAACCACAGGGTTTCTGAAGTTATTTCTGAGTTTTTCTTCAAATTTGAATAGGAAATATAAGTTCCTGAGAGATATAAGGTTGACAATGAAATATTACTCATATACTGAAACCAATATACCTTAAGCATATTTCTCAGATTCACAGCATTTACCAAAATACAGAATAAAACGCAACACTAACTGAGCCATCAGTCATCTGGCTACAGTGTCATCAGTGATCTGAACCAGCAGATAATGTCGGTGCCATTACAGCCATCACTCCCAGTGATGGCTCTAATGGCATCACTGGGAGTGATGCCGGTTCTTTGATGTCAGTTTGGTGTGTCTGAGGCTTTTACATCTGGTTGGAAATGCCACTTGTATCCAAATTCTTAACCTTCTTAACAAGTGAGACGTTTAATTTTTTATTTTTAGAATGTTAAAAACTTCAGATTTTGTTTTTTAACTTGGAAGCTGCAGTAACTGCACCGGTGGCATGACTCTGCATGGCAGTGACTTCAACACTGCTGCTCCATCACTTTGTTCAATTGAAATATCTCAACAACTAAAAGATGAAATGCAAAGAAATTTGATACAGATATCCATTGTGCCCGAACAGCAAATCCCTGAGACTTTGGTGACCCTCTGACTTTTCCTTTAGTGCCGCCATGAGGTTGACATTTATGGTTTTACGTGAAATGTCTCCATAACTATTGGATGGACTGTCACGTATTCATGTTCATGTAGTTACTTTGGTCCCCTCCTGACCTTTCTTTTCCCACAATTCTATCAGCACCCGCATTACTTTGTGTTAAGTGCGGGTAAGCTGAGCATCTGAATGGCCACTTTGAACCTGTTAGCATGCGGGTGTTTTCATTTTTCCCAGAGCGCAGCATCTATGTACAGCATCACAGAGCCACTATGTAGACTGTCAGTCTGCTTTAAACATATGAAGGTTTCAGCTACATAATGAAACACGACAAAAATCAGAAATGAACCGCAAATAAACTTCTTTACGATGCATAAAATGTTGAACAGCCACAACATGGTATTCAAAAAGTATACAGAGAAGATCACAACATCCTCACTGTATTTCGGATGCTTTATTCTGCTCAGAGATATCACTGCATCATCTGACTCCCCTTGTTAAATAGTTTCATAATACAACTTGTAGAGAGAGCTCCAAGAGGAGAATCAAGCACCAGCAAATCACACAAAAGATGTCATACAGCTAGAACTAATAAATGCCAACACTGGTTGAAATGTTGTCAGATATGTTCACAATGTGAAATCAAAGAAGAGAATTCAAAGTATTATAAATAGGCTATTATGAATGGAAAAAAAGCAGTGTGCATCTGTTTTTTCAGCACTGATGTTAGTCGCTCCAGACAAGTTAGGACACAGAGTAAAAAGAAAATAAAAACAGAATGCAATCATTTGCAAAGACACTGTGTTTATCACTTCCTGTTTTATTTGTTTAACAGTGTCTCATTTTTGTGGAAAATGCCACAGATATCATTATGTATAGATGCTGTAGGACAGCCTGAGCTTTAAGAAACAACCTCATTGATTTTTAGAATTATTGTCTGGAGAGGAGGATCTGAGTTTTATGATGCTGTTTGGATTTTGATTACTATCCTTGATTAAAGTATCATGTTAAATCGAGTGAATGATAGTGTGTAAAAGTCAGTAAGACTCAATTAAATCAATTCATATGAATAAATCAGAGTGTGTAAACCTTTTCATTAGTGCAGATTGTTTGGCATGTCTATCATTACTTAAGCAAAATGTCCAGTTTAGAAAGTTTCCAGTTGATGCCACAAAGAAGCCATAAATAGCTGCATCTTGGATTTAAATATTTATCTTAATTTGTAAAAAGATTTAATTGATGGTGAAGCTACTTGAGGTTAAATCAAAGGGGAAACTTAGGTCTATATGCATCACAGCGAACATTTCAGCTGGAGATTTATTGGATCTGTCACATCTCCTGTGCTGG
The DNA here is from genome assembly GCA_029814765.1 of Acanthurus leucopareius. Taxonomy (NCBI): domain Eukaryota; kingdom Metazoa; phylum Chordata; class Actinopteri; order Acanthuriformes; family Acanthuridae; genus Acanthurus; species Acanthurus leucopareius. The sequence continues at coordinate 7,095,520 of JAQMCX010000058.1, read as the reverse complement.
AAAGATGCTGAGGTATGTGAAGACATAAAGTTTGCATTCCACGTGTTTTGCATGACAACAAAGGCCAGAATGACACAGTCTGAAGACTGCTGACAGATTACAAACTGCATTTGCTGTTTTGAAAGTTTGCTTGTAAACTTGTTTGAAAGTTTGTTTGGAAGCAGCCATGGCGTCCTAGAGAAAAAATCCTGCGGGACAAGTTGTAAAAAAACAAACTACAAGCAGCAGAGGGCAATTTTTATGAGTGCAAATCAGAGTGAATAGCAGAGAGAAGCTGTGGGAGACCAGATATCATTCAGAGGTTGGGGTTTTTTTGTAATTTTTAGAAGGAACGGTTCCAGCAGCTGTCACTTTATTGTTCCAGCATGCAAATGAAACAGAAATGAGAATCAGTATCATCATTAACAGAATGGAATCTGTTAGAAAAAGTTAATAAACCTTCATAGTCCCTTTTTTGTATTTTAAAAATAGATCACATCCAGCACATGTTCATCCAAACAAACTCAGCTACCCTTTGCTGCCCTGTTAGTCTCTACATCAACATGTAGCAGCTGTGCTCAGCGCTCAGCGCTTCCTCTTCCAGCAGAGTGATTATGACAGGCTGATTGGTGTTTTGTTTTCTTGGGGATGAGAAGATCAATGCGGGGCTGATAGTGAGGGCTGGGTCGGGAGCGGAAAGAAAGGATAAGAGAGAAAGGGGATGAGGCCTTGTCGCTTTCGAGTAGGAAACAGGGATCAAGAGAATTTAGGAGAGGAGAGGATGGAGTTAAAAAGCAGATGATGGAAAGAGGACAGAGCCGGGAAAGCGGGGGGAGATTTTAGGGGATTGCAGGAGAGGATGGAGAGTGATGGCTGAAGAAAGAGGGGAGCTAAGGAGGAGGAGCGATTGAGAGGAAGATCCAGATTTAACAGCACAGTAGATGAGATGGCTGAGGATTAACATTCTGTGACTGTCTGCATGCACGGGGATAATCTCTGGCGTCCTGCAGAGCTCTGTGGGGAGCCCACCACTGCCATGGGGGTTGAGGCCTACCACCAGGCCTGACACTGTGTGTGTGTATGAGTGAGTGTACATGTGAGCTTGCTCATGTGTGACTCTCAGTCTAGGTGTGGCAGGTGGAATGAGGTGCTGATTCCAGCCCCCCTACAATGCGGCGCTCTAAGCAGCTTGATGGATATGCCCCATGGGTGGCAAGAGGCGGGCGTGGCACAGGCATTTTTCTCAGCGCTACAACGGCCCCTCAGCCCAGAGCCAGTTATCTCTCACTCTTCACTTCCCCTCTATGATTTAAAAGGAAAAAAAATTTGCAATCCAGGATAATAAGTGCGCACGTTTTTCCTTCCCTATGCAGTGGAGAGGAGTTGGTGGATAGCTCCTTACAGAGGTTTTAATCCATATTGATTTGTGCTTCATGCCGTCTCATTGAATGGAACGCAGCGCCGCGGGGCACCGCACAGCATGGTGAGGCATGGCATGGCGTTACCGTGCAAGTCTCTGCTGGCCACTGTTTGTTTATTTGTGAAACAGAGAGGAAGACAGAGAGGCTATCTGTTAAATACAGTCTGATAGCAAACCTCTAAATTTTCACTGAGGGACACAGCCAGACCCTCATATGCACATGAGCACACACACACGCATGCACACACACACACACACACACACACACACACATCTATAGAATGTCATTGTTAGGTTGTGATTAAAAGGGCACTCATGCTATTAATGCTCTGTTCACACATGCAGACATAAAGAAGCAGCCTCTCTGCAGCCTCTCATGAGCCTGAAGCTGGCGGGTGTGTTGAGCATTAAGCACCAAATTTACATAATTAGCTCTGATTGGACAGTTATTTTCTCCCTTTTACGCCATGCTGGCTCACAACAAAGTATTCCTTTCTTCAACAATGTATTTACTTTTTTTTGGGGGAGGCCATGACGGCTTTTCCAACGTTTTATTTCGAGTGCTTATACAAACTGGAGTCGTGGTAGTAGGGAACAGCTTTTCTGCTCTTTTCCTGTGGTTTTCTGTGGTTGGTTGTCACATTTTAATTTGCATAAATTTGAATGTCAGAGACTAGGTCAAGCTTCAGAAACCCAACACTTCTATTAAAGCAATGCAGCAACATTTTTTGTTTGATCAAGGGTTCCCAGAATTGTGGTTTCCCCCAATGACCCAAACTTACCATAACATCTATATTTATCCATAAACTAGTGATGAAAAAAGACGACAGCATCTTCATTTGAAATGTAGGAAATATATATATATTTCACTCTAAAAGCACATCGAGAAATAATCAAATATTCTGATTTCAATGCTAAGTTTCTGAACATATCATAAAATTTTGTATAAACATACAATTTTGTATCTCTTTTGCTTTTATTCAATCAGAGACCCAACAGATATGACTCTTTAGTCAATTTTGGCTCCTGCCATTAAGTTTGAAAACAGCTGTTAGGCTCCTCCTGGTGAACATGTTATGTGCCCATGTCTTTCAAACTCCATGTCCCAGTTTGATCAGTTTTTAAATGTATTGTCTCCAACTCACAGTCAGGACATCATCAAGCAAATGTCCTCAAATTTAAACAGCTCCCTTAAAGCCACATAAAGCCAACATTATTAAACTGTTACATATTGCTCATCATGTCACTTAACTTGATCTAAATGTGTAAATTAAATGGAGTCAGAGTTTATTCGCACCTCTGAGAAAGAAAATAAATACTATAATCACTCCTTTTTTTTCGTCACTTCAATTTTCTCACAAGCATTGATCCAGTGAACCTTTTAGCTTGTTAGAAGTACTTATGAGTTGTGGACCACCTCATGTTACATGTTTACTGCATTGCAAATGTGTGCATTCATGAACCTGAGCCCTTTTCTCCGTTCCTGTATCCTGTAAAGACGAAGCAAAGACACAAACCCTGATTACACTGCTCAGCAGAAAAAAAAAGCAGCAGCGCTGGTGTCAATATTTCTGTTAAAACCGTTTCTTCTCCACTCAATACTTGCTTTAATAGGTTGGCTTTGTTTAGCGAGGAGTCAAATGGGAGGAAGGAGAACAGATGAATAAATCTATATTAGAGTCTCTAACCTCTGATTGTGCAAGTCCTCTTGTTTTGCCACTTAATACTCAGAGCGGGCTAATCTCCATACAAGTATCTGACTTTATCTTCCATCTCCATAACCGAGCATGGAGACAGTCTGGCATCTCAGCTGGTCCCAAATCTCCCTTTCTGAACCCTTTCCACGGCTAAGCCAAGTATCAGTTGTACAGGCAGCAGAGCTCAAGCCCAGGAAAACAGAGAAATATGACTTTTTAGATCTTAATCAGACATTTTGGTTTTGTCATTTTTCCTAAGCTCAGGCAGTATCAAGCTACTACCCTACACCAGGGTATTAAGAAAACTCTAAAAAGTATGATTTCCACTTTCTGAAAATAATACTTCTTGTTTAAACTGATACAGAGATGCTGCATTGAAGTGATGAATTGGTGCCACATCACACACCACCAGTGGGTCAGTCTCTAAAGGTGGAACAAGCAGCTGAGCTGACAAAGATGCAGCTGCTGATGGAGGGGATAATGTTACAGAGATAATAAAAGAGGGAAACAGCTCTGCAAAGGTTCCTGAGTATTTTAGGTTTACCCCCGATGATTTAGTTGAGCCAGCCAATAAGGAAAAAGCTGTTTGCACAATTGACCTCAACAAAGTTGTGTCTAAAGAGAGAAACAAGCCAGACCTTCACTGTGTCAACAACTGTTATCCACTCCTCTAGCAAGAATAAAGAAAGAAGGGTGCCTATTTCCTATCCATCTATTGTTTCATGGGCCACAAGTGTTGAGTAAATGGGCTATTTGCACATCACACACACAGTATTGTAGTCTAGACAATGTTATACATGCTACACTGACTTTTATCCCCCAGAAGTTCAGCTCTTACTTATTTAGCACCTTTATATACTGTGGTAAAATGTCAGGAAGGTATGAAAAATTGAAAACACATACCGCACAAGCCCATCTTGACAGAGCAAACAGGCACATGAGAGGAGTTTTAGACAGTCGTCACTCCTCTTCTTTTCCAGGTTGTCGCACTGAAAGCTCAGTCCACTTTTATGCTATAGCGTACATGTCCTACCAGTTACAATCAATAGTACACACCAGTCACCTTCATACCCAATTAATGGGTCAGCCTACACCACTCCAGCCTCTGTCCCCAGTGGTCTCTTTGCAAAGTCATAACTATCTATTTTAGAGCAGACAGCAGCAAGTCAGTGGAATCAATAACTGTGCATAAAGTGCATAAGTCCCAAGCTGATCTGTGAGATCAGCTGCAGGGCCAATCAAGGCAATTTAAATAGATTGAGATGAACTGTAAAAATGCTAATTGGTGGCATGCTGAATTGCAAGTGTTCAAACTTCATGCGCACAATAAAATAAAGAGAAGACAGTTTCAAGTAAGTTAACCAAAGTAATAAGAGCTGCTCTGGATTTAAATAAGCAGTAGATTTGTATCTTTTTAATCAACATTTTCCAAGTCCTGCTGCTGGTTAAAAACTCAGTGGGATAATGAGAGTCCATCCAAATCCTGTTTAAACCTTTCTGCCACAACATTTCCACACTGACACACTCTTACTCCTCAATTCAGGGATGTTTTTAACAAAATACTTAAGGTTACTTTGCTGGGACAAGGCCTTGCAGATGTATGAGTAAGAGGAACCTGAAAAGGACGGTTTGTAAGAACAAAAACTCACTATTACATCTCTAAGAATAGCATCCAGATATGAGATACTGTCCTTAACCTTTTAATACAAAAACTTTATCAACAAAGTTTTTCTTCAGTGCTTTATTCAGTGAGGATTCAGTGTTTGACTGAGACAGAGTTTTGTCATTGTTTGTCACTGATAAATAGTGTTTTTAAATGCACATTATGTAATATATTCCACTAGAGGCCTCTATCAAAACAACATCAAAAAACATAGTTTGAGGACATAGTGACATGGCATGGGATCATGGGATTTATTTATTTCATTGTTAAAAAAAGCCACAATTGCTTATGAAAATCTGTCTGAGTGACTCAGGCAGATTTTTTTTTTCACATTGTGTTTAGTCACTGTTGAAAAGCAACTTCCTCACTTTCAGACCGGTTTTATCAACAAGATGAAACACACCTCTAATTTGAAATATATTACACAATCGTGAGTTTCAGCATTGTTGGGAACATTTGAGATACTATAAATATACAACTCTAACTGTAACACAATATACAGCAAACATATAGACATCTTAGTGTTACATATCGGACTTTTAAATCTTGCTGTATCCAATTGAAGAATAAAATAAAAGCATTCAGGCCTTGTCATTCAAAGCACCATTTGGTAATGTAGGAGAAGCCTCATATTTTTAAAAATGCAGCTCTAAAAGAACAAACACTGAAATTACCTGGAGAGTGAAGTGGCCGATACCTGACTAACATATCAGTTTAATCACAGGGGTCAGTTTTGATGATATTGACAAGCTCTGTCCTTCAGCCACAGTCGTCAAGTAACTTTTCACTGCACACCTCACACCTCTGCAATGAACAAAATCAGAACTGTCCACCCAGATCAATATTAGTATGCTCCGGTCACCTCTGGGTGCAATTAATTCAACCCAGCCTATTAAAAATGAATTGACCAATTGCAGATCAGGAGGCAGCTATTGCTTCTCTGTTTCTATTCGGAGACAAGAGGAGACATGACATTGCAAAGTATAACGCTGAAGGCAGGAAACAACAAGAAATACTATAAATTCTCTTGTGTTTATCTTTTCAGGGTAATCTGATTTTCAGTCTGGCATCATTTTGTATACTGTCACAAGTCTACATATTGATTGTATTTACTTTAGATTCAAACCCCACACCCTCTCTTTCTTCTTTACATCTTCCGTTCCTCGGGCCGTTCGGGGGTGAGCAGCATTGTGAAGCTCCTCATCAGCGTAGCAGAGCTGAGGTGCTGAGATCACACCAGCAGCAGCACTTATTTGTCTGCTGCCACAGGACATTTCCACCGCCCGGCTACTGTTTGCTTTATATATATATATATATATATATATTTATAAATATCCTATTCTATTCTGTTTTGTTTTGTTTTTTTTGCCTCTAAAATAAATCTAACTATTCATTCTCACAGTTGGTGTGTTCTTGTGAGCTGCGAGAAGGCAGAAAAGCTATATCTAGCCCTATCAGTGTGAAAATGTCAAGAAGCGTGCAAAAGAAAGCTCTGTGTCTTTGCTTCGCAGATTCACCTGATCTTTCAGCCTTTCGCTTGTTTTCTTGTGTGTGTGTGTGTGTGCGCGCACAAGCTAGTACCTCAATCACTGTTTTTGTTTTGTTTGTTCGTGCCTAAGTTTGCGTAGGCACGCATGTCTGTGAGTGTGAGTCAAAGGCAGGAGTTTGACTTTTTGAACAGACTTCATTTCTGCCTTTCTTCTCCATTCTCTCTTTCATTGCTTTTGTTCCCCCGTCTTTCAGTTCTTCACACATCTGCGGGATCTTTTCATTTTTTTTCCACATATCTAAAATTCATCATGAAAGCATTCTGTGGCCTTCTGAGGCCAAATATAGAAGGAAGCATCTTTCATTTACTTTTCAGTTCAATTTCTCCTTTATTGTATTTTTATATATATATATTCGGTGCTTATTTGTTTGACTTGGACAAAGTTGCAGTCACAGATAAAAGCAGGAGTGGCAAGTGTAAGATCAGCTATGGCTGGTACAAGAATTGAATTATTCTGTTACACAGCATACACAAATGCACATATATATTTGACATACATGCCACAGAACCGCACGAACATCAGTTAACAATTAGCCCCAAGTGTGCTTGACTCTGTATGTTAAGGACCAATCCAAAGATTACTGGTGTGGGATGAGAGATATAAAAAATGAGAGATAACTCACCCTTTCCAATACGCCCACATGCACACACACGCACGCACACACACACACACACACACACACACACACACACACACACACACACACACACATCCGCACTCACCCCTCTCCCTCGTCTCTCGCCCTGTCTCCGTCATGTGATTAAAAACAAAATCCTGTTTTGCGTTCTCTGGCCCACACGTTTACACTGTGACACACAGTGAGGTGCATGTTATGAGTCTAACTAGCTCTGTAGCGATGTCACATAGCCAAGTCCCTGCCTAATCAGGCCACTTACACACACACACGCAGACATGCACACACAAACACAGATGCACACACTTTGCGGAGGCCATGTGTTGGGATGGTGATAGAGGGTTGGCAGTTGGCAGACAGACAGCAGACGCTGTTCTTCGACATCAAACGTCTCAGAGCAGAATCTCACTTTCATGCCTTCTATCCCTCTCTGTCACACACACACACGCACACACACACACACACACACACACACACGGTCATGCACGCATCCACAAACACAACAACGCACATTTCCTCTGATCTTGCTGCCAAAACTCAAAGACTTGGAAGGACTAACACACACACACACACACACACACACACACACATGGGCAGGCAAGTACGCACTAACATATACCCGAGTACCAAAAAGTGAATCAAATTTCGTCAGCCATTGTTGAAACCTGCTCTGTGAGACGCAAGCACAAGTTTCATGTGTGGCTTGAAAACGATTCCGAATTTTTGTTTTACTTTCAGACTGAATCCAGTCGAGCATCATGATCCTCGCTGCAGACTGTGTGAGCATACACTGTGCAAATAACACATACATTACAGGCAGTTAAATCATACAAGCTCCTGTAATACAGACGGATGGGTGGAATTAAAAGGGAAAAAACTGAATACGTGAGAAGGGCAACATAACCAATTGAGATGACCAATTCAGATTCAGATCCATACAGAGCACGAGGGGTCACTGAATGGTTTAATGAATATTGAAGAGATGTGAATCGTATGCTGTGGCCTTCACAGTCTCTAGATCTCAGCCCAATTTGTGGCAGATTTTTTTCCCTGACTTATAAAACCAAACTCTCTAACGCCGGCATCAAAACATAGACGGGGCCGATATCTTTTGTATAATTGGTGTTCGTTCCTCTAGTGGAGTTTCAGTGACCTGAGAGAAGGATAAATGACAGGGGGGGAGCTGAAACTGTTCTGTTGGTTTATGAAAGCTAAACACCTCACCGAGGGTGAGTTCACACCCAACCTGTTAAATGCAAGTCGGACAAACTCTGGTGTTTTTGTCTGCTTGGTTAGGTTTGGCATGAAAGCTGTCAGAAGAACTAAAACCTAACGAATCAAACAGCCTTAAAAAAGCCATCTGAAAAAGATGGGGCTTTTGTACAGTTCTAATTGGACTCATATTGGCGCTTTTCATTTGTGACATGAAAGCAAAGCGGAGCAGCTGCAGGACTGTGTGACTTGAGAATAAATTCCAAAGCTAAATTACTCTTGAAATCATTTGCTGATCATGGGAACTGTCAGGGACGCAATTTGTATAAGCAATCTATACATTTATGCGAGATCATTTGTAAATGGCAACAGTAAATGGCAACAATGTATCATTCAGAGCTGCCAAAGCAGCCTAAGACACTGGGTGTTGTTTTTCTCTTTATTTGTCACCCATCCTTACTTAAAGCTCCTCTGTATGGCTGTTTCAGTCACCATCGATTAGTTAATTAATTTAATGTTTTGTCGGTTAATCATTTTAGACTTTGCTATCGACTCCATCAGAGAGAAAGTGGCAGAAAAGAATTAAGAGGGATGTAAATGTCTTGATTAAACCTTTGCTTAGTCCCACTGAATAATGCAGAGGTCTGTTATTCATGATGGATGAATGGTAACAGACAGTGATAGAGAGTGGACTCAGACAACAGACAAGATGGAGAGATATCACATAGATATGATTGATAAGATGGAAAGTGATTCATCGACTCAACTCGACCCAGTGAGGGCTGCAAAATGAGCCACGGGTGGCACACCGGCGAAGGTGAGATTGACTTCTCGCGTCTTTAGAAAGTTTAGAGGAGATTCTCGATTCTCATGCAATAAAGCGGAGCCGGAGGAAGCGAGCAAACCTGTGCACAATGCATTTCTGTTTATTGAGCTTTGCGGCATCTGTGTCATCACATGGGAGCACGCTTTAGCCGCTTGTACACACACACACTCGCACACTTCCGCGTGTGCATGATGTATGTGTAAACACCCACAGATCCACTTGACACACACACACACACACACACACAAACTGCCTTCACCTTGACAGTAGGCTGACTTAA
>JAQMCX010000058.1:7061259-7083759 GCA_029814765.1 Acanthurus leucopareius | reverse complement strand
CAATTAGACAGTAATTAGAGCTGCGAAATTAATGTTGTGTCAGACGCAACAGCTTGCCTGTGGTCAGGGGCTTAAGGCACTCCATGTTTTTGAGCCTTTTTAACAGCTACTCCCAGGTTGTGGCAGCTCCACCTGTTTGCCAATCACAATGAAAGAGGCGAGGTTTCTGCTCCCTGATAGAAAAATCGTGCTTGATAGAATCGACCCAGAAAAGCAGCCACAGCTGCCACAATTTGACTCGAGATATTAAAAAAGGAGGCGAAGAAAATAGACTTTTACCCTTTTTTTCCCTTTTTTTTTCTTAAAAAGTTGGTGGATCTTCTACAATAAAGTAAACTAATAGGATGAGCTGCTGATGTAACATAGTTTTAAACAAGCTGCCCGTAGCACCAGTGCCAGTGAGTTGTTTAGATTTAAAGAACAGTTAATTAATTTTCATTATTTTAATTGTGTTAAATGTATTAATTTGAAACCACATATTTTAATTAAATCAGCAGGGGAAAGAGTGTAATTGTACGTGCTGCATTTACAGTTTTTGGATTTGGAGTTTGTTTGGCTTCTGCCAGATGCATTCCCTGATGTTTGGCAGATGGTAGTTATAAACTCATAGTGCTGTAATTTAGTTGTCTTTACATTATTGTAAAACTACTTTTGTCCTTAAATTTTTTTTTTTTAACTTTTTTACTGAACATATCAAAATCAAACATGCAGAGAGAAATCCTTTCCTTTGTCACACTCTAAATAAGACATTTGATGAACATTACATAATATTGAAATGGACATTAAGCATTGATATATGCTAAATGGGCTATGCCTGAACAACATATGTCCCTTTGATTGCCTAAAAGTCATTACAGACAAAGAAATGTTATTGTATGTTATCTTGTCAGTTGACATAAGTGGATTTTATGAAATCCCAGTGACAGAAATCCAAAGTCTCAAACCAATCCAGCCCCAAACTCTTTGTGTTAAACAACATTTTACGGTCAAGTCTCTGGAAGTACGAACAAAACTCAAACATGTCATTTGTTCAAAACATATTCTTACAAAATTAGAAGAAGCAATTTTAATTAAAGTAATGTATTTTAAGAAACAACCTGATACTGATTTCATCCCAGTTAAGTCAAAACAGTCAAATTTAATTAAAAGTTTTTGTTTGTGTTTGTTTGTTTTTTTAAATAGATCAAATCTGCTTTAAAATGTAATATTTCAGGTTTATTCATAGCTCTGGTAACCAAGCAGCCCTGATTTATGGGTCAACAAACCTGTCAATCAATCAATCAATCAATCAATCAATCAATCGATCAATCATTCTATTAATCAATCAGTCAATCGTCTATCTTTGTGGGTGCACCTGTCTGAGTGCGCTGCACTGTCCTGCTTCTGACAATGTGCTTTATATAAAGGACATTTGAGTCATCTTAGAGATGTAAAGGTCAGGACGTGAGGAGAAACTGAGGAACCAGGACGGCTCTCCACACTTCCCACTGTGAGGCGATAACCTTCTCTCACTCCGCTTTTATTTCACCAAATCCGCGCCTTTGCTGTTCGCTCAAGTCAAACAGTCAAATGAGCGTGGAGATGAAGGCTATTTGATGTGGGTTGTCAGTGTGGTGCGTTTCTGCGGGTTCTGCGGTGCAGGGTTCAAACAGCTTATTTGAATTTGTGAGCTCCGCAAGAATTAGAGGAAGCACTCAACCTCCCTACGCACCAAAAAACCGAGCCTCAATCCCCTTTTTTGCTTTTTAAATCAGGTTTTGCAAACACCCTCCACTGCTCCTTCCATTCATCCATCTATTTTTCCTCTAAAAAGTCAGGATTTTAATGATTTCAGTGGCTCAGGGTAGATGTTATGCTCACAATTAGTTAGTTGGAATATGTAGCTATACCAAAAATAAAGCCAACTCTTAACATACTGTATATCAGCACAAATTCAAACAACTGCAGTATTGTTTTTGCCATACAAAGGATTTTTCTCTCTTGTTGTTGCATCAGCTACAGTATAATGCATGTGTGGCTTGCTTTGTTTTCCATTGTAGTTAAATTCAACAGTGTGAAAAGCCTCCAAAGTGACTTTTGGGAAGGAAAACATCTGCTAAATGGTCACATCACGCTCTCAGAACCATAGCTGAACCAGGCTTTACCTGGTGTGTGCCACAGCGTGGATGTGTGTGCCTGGCGCCTGTATGTGTGTGTGTGTATCTGTTTGGCAGTGCAGAAACCCTGGCTAACCCCCTCTGTGCTTCCCAATGTCCTGTCTCTGAAGAGCTATGACCATTAAGCAGCTGTTCACTTCTAAAGCCACAGAAAAAAATGAGAGAGCTGCGAGAATGCAAATGAGTCTCTGTATGCGCCAAAACTTCTCCAGAGGGACGCACTGTTAGGTCAGAGACACACAGAGACACACATACAGTACGGCACATGCACCGGCACATGCACAATACACACTCACAGTTACATGCATGCATACGTGTGCAGCTAGGTTAGACTGTCTATTATGTAGTGCAAGGATTCTCTCGAGTATCAAATGATCTCGCTGTAACTACATTTCTCTTAGAATTGGAAAATAGAAGCTTCAGAGTCCAATACATCTGATTAAACAGACTCCAGGTACAGATTTCTACTGTAACTGCATGTCTCGAGAAACACTTTTCTATTTGTGTAGGGCCTCTCTTCGACACTGTAATTGTTTAGTACACAGTCTATTATGAAGTGAACATTATTACATAAAAAGAAGAGTTCGAGGCAACTGTGCAGGAATAAGGAAATTGTTCTTATAACACTTAAAACATGTTAATATAGAGGCTCCTTTTTGTCACTGTCCATGGTGCTGAAATCAGGTCTCAGAGGTAAAGAGAGGACAGAGTTGAGAGGGGTGGGATGATGACTCCTTTGTTGAACTCCTCAGGCTTGAATGAGCCATTGCTGAATGACTGTTAAAAAAAACGTCGATAAATGACTGAAAATATCGACCAAAATACGACGACAAAGAGCTTTTAGGTTTTGGTTAAGAGCAGCTCAGGTCCTGGCAATGTGCTCGTCTCCAGTGCTTCCCCTCTTTTTTCCCCTACGATGTGATTAGTGCAACGCTGAGTCAGCCTCTGGGTAATGAGAATATATGGTGAAACATATACGGCATCTGATGCTATTTTATTCTGTGCCCTAGTTTTATTTTTACTCAGACGTAACAGCAGGCCAACACCATTCATTTAATTTATTGAATGACTGGTGTATTCTCTTATTTTTATTTTTTTCTCCATGGATGCTGGCCTCTGTGTGTACACGCGTGTGTGTGTGTGTGTGTACTCCTCCTGCTCCCTCCCTAATAAGAGCTTAACCTTATTAATCACATTAGTGTTCTGAGGGCGGCTCTGGCGACACTCTCAAATGCTCGCGCAGTCACAACGACACACTCGCAGACATGCGCACACGGGCAGAGGCATGTCAATCTGTCATTAGTTAATAGCTCATTAGCACAAGGTGATTAATTACTGTGGCAGGGTGTGGGCATGACAAGGATGGGGGGATGAAGGAGGAAGGGAAAGGACCACAGGGACGAAAAAGGGCTTTTTTGCCGAGGGAAAAGAGTGAGAGCGAGAGAGGAGGGGGCGGTGGAAAAATTGGTAACCTTTCTTTCACTTCCCGTAGAACAGGTTTCACCGCTATCGATTGCGGATTCAGAGGCCCACTGCAAGGCCCATCCATGCATGGGAGTGCACATATGTATGTATGTATGTGTGTGTGTGTGTGTGAGTGTGTGTGTGTGTGTGTGAGCATGCTGGGCCCGCACTCCTGGAGGTGTTTTGCTAGGCTGTGTTTTTTTTCCCATCTCACGGGGATCAGCTGTAAAGGTTAACTAGTCTTTTCTTAAGCTTTCAGCCTCATGACAAATGACCATGTTCAGCCCATGGGGGCACCTCATAGCACACCTTCTCTCTCCATCTATTCCCCTTCCTCCCTTAGCACTCGCTTTCTCTGCCTCCATCTCCCCCTTTTTCACCCGCTCTCTCCTGGTGTTTTAGTTCAGGAGGGAGGAGGTAGGAGGAGGAGAAACTAAGGCAGGTAGGTGGACGGGGCAGGTGAAAAGTAAGAGAGGAAAAGAACAAAATCTGTCAGTAAGCGAAGAAATTGAGCGTGATATCTTTAAGAAAATATCAAAAAAGGCTAAGAATTTCTTTAAAAAAAAAAAAAAAAGAAAAGCAAATAACATGCATGGAGTTTATAAATTGACAGCCTGCAATTCAAACTGCCTAGTTTGAGTTTCAGAAACCCAACATTAACCAAAAAGATGAAGAAAAGAGGGGATGGATGTTGATTAAATCTGCATAATCAGCCACAGGTTTTACATCTCATACTGTTACACTACCTCGCTCACCTTAGAACGTGTGACCTTTCCATGTGCTCCCTTTCTTGCTCCTCGAACACATCATACCACTTCTTCTCTTTACATCCTTTCAGCCTTTACCCTTCATCCTGGAGTGCAGGCTGAATGGACTCTCTAGTGTATCTCCCTGCATAGAAACTTCTCTATAGCTCATATATACATCTAATATATATGGTTATACAGATATGCCAGGTATAATGATGCTGAATGGCATTGATAAATAACCTGCGTGAGAAAAATGTATCACTATGCCTTCACGTGTGTGCATCTGTCTTTGTGTGTGTGTGTGTGTGTGTGTGTGTGTGTGCATCATGGAGTATTACAAGGTGTTGTCAAGAAAGCAATTTGTTTCTGTCTCAGATGGTTTTTTTTTATCATGACAAATTGACGTGAACCTCATCTAGAAATCCAGCCGCTCCTCCTGCGCTCCCTCAGATTCTACCTGGGCCGCACTCTCAACTTTAATATGATGAAGTCATAGCCGCAAACCATACCACCCCCATCGTCTGCTGTAAATCCAGCCTCAACACCTGTGTGTGTAGGGATGTGCGTGTATATGTGTGTGCCGAGGGAGCTTATACCTGTCCATATGTATGTGTGTGTGTGTGTGTGTGTGTGTGTGTGTGTGTGTGTGTGTGTGCAGCTCTTGATCTACCAATACACATGTACGAGCATGTGCGTACGTGCTTACACATAGCGAGCGGGTGTGTGCACGCCGGGGTGCCGAGGCTCATTGTGTGCATCTGTGACTCGTTGGGGGATGATAGATGGCGTCTCAGAATGTCACATGAAGAGCTAAAAAATGAGGCTGACAGCGGCCCTCTGGAGTGGTGGCTCAGAGGTTGGCCTTTACAGCTCATCTCCACCTCCCTCTTTTACTATAGTACACACCACGCTACACACACCTGCATTGTGTCAGCCATAGCCTTTACTCTGAATAGCCACTCTTTACCAGCACTCCAATGCCTGTGATTGTATGTGTGTGTGTGTGTGTCTCGTCCTCTTTTCACCCTTAGATCACTGTCGACTTTTATTTCTGTGTCAGCATTCCACTTCCGCATCTGGCAACATTCACCATCCAAACTTTATTAATAATGTAAGAATGAAAAGACATGCTGATATTCAAAGCAGTCTTTCCATTAGGCTGCTTAAATATCATTCTTCTTAGTCATGTTGAATTATGTCTAAATGTGCACTAAATGATGAACAGCTTTGCTGATGCATAATGTCTCATAAGTGATTTAAGTGATGTGTCAAATGCATACTGAATGTTGATCAATGTGATCAGTAATGTAGGATTATGTTAATATTTCCGTGTGCTGATGAGCTGGGGATGACCTAGGCCTGTTGGTTGATAGGTGACATGATGTCTGCCCTCTGCTGGGCACTGTGAGGACCTTCATTCACCTGGTAACCTGACACCTGAGCATTCTGGCTGGAGTCTGTGAGGGGACAGAGAGAGAGAGAGAAGCACACACCTCTTGTTTTTCAGTTGCTTAATTTATCTCGTCAGATGTTTAATAATTTCAGTTTCTGTCAGTGGTGGAAAAATCATTTTTCAGTCATCTGGTAATGAAAAATTAAATGGATTTTATTTGTTGACGCTGTGTTGATGCTTTGTCAAGTTGATGTTTGGTTTGGTTTTGTCAAATGAGGCAGCTTCGGTGGCTGCCAGCCACCTGCATCGTTTGACATTGTTCTCTTTGCTATTTAGGGACATTATGTGCATGCGAGCACGCCCATGTGAGATCTGACATACTAGTGGCTTCATCGCCGCAGTGTCCTCTGCCCTTCCTCTCTCTCTCTCTCTCTCTCTCTCTCCCTCCCACTCTGAGTCTCGGCTCCAGCACCTTGTCTTTTTTCCTTTTTACCCTCAACCACCGTGTTTCCTTTCTGTCCACCTCGCCTCATCCCCTCCTCTCCTCTCATCACCCATCCTCTTGTGTGTCCTCTATCTCATTTTATCCCCTTTCTCCTCTTTTTCTCGTTCCCCTTTGCCTTTGATGTACATGTTTTGTCACATTCCCATGATTCTGTCACTCTTTCACTCTCTGGCGCTCGTGGGCTCCATCGCTTTCTCCCGCCCTTGTTGCCACCTCCTCCTCCTTCTCCTCCTCTTTTTTTTCTACCACTACGCTCTCCCTCGTTCACTGTCTCACCCCTACCCCTTTTTCTCTCTCCCTTTGGCTCATTCGTTAGCTCTTGCCGTCATTCTTCCTCCCCCTCCATCTCAGTGGTGTGGCGCTGCTGGGAGAGAAAGAGAGAGAGAGAGAGATGAGGAGAGAGAGAGAGCATGTGTGTGTGTGTGTGTGTTGAGTCTGCTCTCAGTCTCAGCTGTGGGCAGATGGAGGATGGAGCCGCAGCCACATCTCTCCTTCTCTTCTGCTCTGCCTGCCACAGGCTGAAAGGCACTCTCTTTTTCACTCTCAGTGTCTCCTCATCCATCCATTTTTCCAATGCCCGAGCTGGCCTTGATCTGTGACGGACTGAGCCAAATAAAGGACTGAGCTCTGGAATCAGGAGGGAGACAAAAAAAGACCTGCAGTCTCCTGGAAAAAGAGGGGAAAGCAGTGCCGGGCAATACGCTCATCCTTTTGCCCTCCGGTGTTTTGGTGTGTGGCGTTCATCTCTGCAGTGCAACAGCCACACGTGCACAAGTGTGTTTGTCGATCCACACTGCATGAGCGTGTGTAAGTGTGTGTGAGCTTGTGTGTGTGTGTGTGTGAGTGTGTATACGCGTCTCGGTGCTCCTGCTCTCTCTCTCTCTCTCTCTGTGCCTTTCTCTCCTCCTGCGCGGTGCTCCGGCACTCAGCTAGCGGATTGTGCTTCACAGAGCTCACTGCAAACAGCCGGAGAGGGAGAGAAGAAAGGGAAACAAGAGTGAAGAAGAAGAACACCAGCGAGGGAGAGAGAGAGAGAGAGAGGCGACAGGCAGCAAGGACTTTGTCAGAGGGGAGAAAAACAGGGAGCAAAAGATTGAGAATCAAGAAAAGAGGACTCTTAAGGGAGCGGAGAGGAGTGGAGTGTGGAGGAGAGGAGATAAGGGTAGAGGGTTAATCAGAAACAGAGACAAGTACGGAGCGATGCATCACTCAGGCAACACAGGAAGAACCAAGACCCTCTCTCATGAGACAGGTAAGACCCTCGCATACTTCTTTGTCACTACAGCGGTCAGATGGCATTGTGCTATAGTCTCTCCAGACACCAGTGCATGGAACAATAGAGCATCGCTGTACCTTGACTACAGCCAATCCCTGTGTTTCTTCTGCTGTGGATTAACGGACACACACACATTCAAACAAAAAAAAAAACCAACATATTTAATTATTACTAATTCTTTTAACCTAAGCTTCTCAGATACTCATGTCTCACCATAATGGTTATATGCACATATGGTGGAGTGTGTGTTTTTACGTGTGTGTTAGTGTGTGAGAATGCGTGTACGAGGTGGAGGCGGTGATCAAACGGCATACATCTGAATAGAACTTGGCTTTGATGTGCGCTTGAAGTTATGATTGGCATCCGTGAATGCCAGTGTGTGTTTGCAGTATGTGATTCTACGCGTTTGTGTTTGTGTGTGCACGCGTGTTCGTGTCTGTGAGTGTATGTGTGTGTGTGTTTAACGGTCAGTGATTTGAAGTTGGTGTGTGCGTAAGTGCGCCCTTGTGTGTCAGCCCCCAGCTTTTCTGGTGAGCACATTCCAGTTGATGGTAATTACAGTGATTGACAGGTGGCTGATGGCGAGAAATGGACGGGACACGCGTTGCCCCTGTTTCACTCCAATCTATAATTTATTCATGCCTGTCTTTCCTCAATATTTACAAGGTTATTTCTTGGTATTTGCCTTTCTAATTCAATGCTGATTAATTGATTGAATATTTAGATGTGATGTGGAATTGATTTATAAATCAAAACGGTCTGATTCGTCGTGAAGCTCGCGTTTAAACGTGCAGGTTATTCGAGAACGGCAGGGCGGTGTGTTTGACAGAACAGTTTGACCTCAGGGGAAAGTGTGTGTCTACAGCGAATCTCAGTGTCTTTCTACGCGTGTATTGGTGCTTTTGTGCGCGTCATATAATAGTTGTTTGATTGCTTTGTGGGTGTGTGGGGATTGCTAACACTCGTCAAGCTAATCAAACAGTTCCCACAGACAATCACAACATGGCACACACCCCTCTCAGCAGCTCCGACACATCTGCCTCCTATCTGAACAAACATTTTGAATTTACAAGCTAGACAGGCGTAATATGGGCTCTTTTTTTTTCTCCGAAAACATAAAGGCAACATTGTCAAAGAAAATACAGGCCTTTCACAAGCTCACACACACACACACAAGATCCCTGAACCGCCCACACACATAAACACACACACGAAGACACCCACCAACACGTACACACACACACATCTGTTACACGGATCCGGCCCAGCGGTGGATAAATGTGCCTTTCTGATTGCTGCCACAGACAGGACGTGATTGGCATGGCAGACCAGGGAATTAGCCATGGTTTCCATGGTGACTAATTAGGAGGGTCCTGACTGGTGGGTTTATGAAGACAGATGACAGATCGGTGGTTCACTTCCTGCTTTACGGAGCGGGTGGTCCCAGTGGCTAGCAGGACCCCCTGCCATCCGAGACAGACAGACCCTCTGCAGGCGTCCTCACACGTGTTCAGCTGTCACCAAACATGCAAATATAAAATAAAATTAAATGTTTCCCAGAGTTAGCAGACACTTTTGAATTTTAGGATCCATTTTTCGTGCCATGCTTTTGAACATTTTGGGGTGGGTGCACGTCTGACTGAGCACACACTTTTACTGTAATTTGTACTCTGGTTTAAACAGACCGATGGGTTGATAAAAGTCTGGTGTTTCCACATTGTAGCAGCCACTGGTTCACACAGTAAACACAGCATGTGCTCGGCTGTAGGCTAAAACCACGCGAGATGTATGCATATTTAGAGGCTCATTCAGGAGACACACATTTTATGTGACAATAAACAAGTCAGACGGGCACACACACACACACACACACACACACAAATACACACACTCACGCTGATTATGCAGCTATAGGGCATGTGAGAGAGAAATAGGTGTGATCGGGTCCATCTGTGGCAGAGAAAGAGGCAGAGAGAGAGACGAGGAGAGCTCCATCTGTGGACACCTGCCCTTCCTCCAGGCTACCGTCCCTTCCCTCCGAACTGCCAACAAGATCTGTGGTTGCACAGGTGCGCAAGTGTCTGTGTGTTTTTTCGTAAATCCGGGGAGAGCCGGTGCGTTTTGTTGAAACGTCTGAATCTTGTTGTGAAGAATTTCGTTGTGAGTCTGGCTGATTTAAATCCCCTCCCTCCACCCCCTTGTACAAAAAAAGTAAAAAAAAAAAAAATCAAAAGTGGGCTTTGGCTGAAGAATGTGTGAATTCAAATATCCATTGTCCTCTCATCTCGCATTTGGTTCTAACTTTGGGCTTCAGTGGTCTTTATTTTTAATTCCTCCCTCATTGCTCTTTTTTCACTACACTCAATTTGATGTGCCATCACAGGAAAAAACACATTAAAAATAACAAGAATGATGGCTGATATCCATCTCGTTATTCCACATTTGGGGTTGGAATTATGTATGTTTTTTTAATGGTACTCGTTAATGTTATTAGCTCCACCTGTGCTGTTCCTGCTAAGACTTATTGAAATGTATGGCATGGAGAAAGGTCTTAAAAATGTATGTGTTGTGGCTCTTAAAGCGTCACGCTCAGGGGTGCGCTAATATGATTTTATTCTCTTCTATTCTACCATTCTGTTTTTATTTTTTCCTACAGACAGTAACATACTACTACTACCAAGTGATACTCACTGTAGCATGAATAATTGATGCTCCTGGACACAAGCAATCCAGCCTGCAACACAGTGTTGGACACCTAAAAAACACACTGCCAGATAAATTGGTGATAACAGGTAGAGGAGAGTGAGCCTTCCCTTCCCTTTCATTCAGCTATCCATCCTGCCCCTCTCCTCTCCCTCTCTGCCTCTCTCTCTCTCCCTCTCCCTCAGTCAGGCACCAGCTCCACCTAATGGCCTCTAGAGGTACTGAGGCCCTCACTCACATTCACACACACATTGACACAGGCTGACACACACACACACACACACGCTTTGATTAAAATGGCTGGAGCGCGATTCCATTTCACCACAAGGTAGTTAAAAAGCTGCTGAGATAATGGCCGTGATTTTTTTTTTTTTTTTTTTTTTTTGGTCAGACGCTATTTATTGGAATACGACCCCTCGACGCGGGGAGCGAGGCGGAGGGGAGAGGAGGACACAAAGGGAGAGGTGATTGGAAGAGGCACAGAGAAGGAGAGAGAGAAAAAATAGCAAAGCGATTGAAGAAGACGTGCGTGTCACGGCTAAACAAATAAGCATGTGTGGGAACAGATGGTAATAAAGTTCCCTGTTACAAGACTAGTGGCTCATACGCACACACACACACGCAGACACACGCACAGACGCCGACACACAGACCCACACATGCACAGCTTGATTATGAGGAGTATTGGGCCGTGAGTCATTAAGACTTTGCCTCAGTGAAGCTGACTCGAAAGTGAGCAACGACAGTCGTCTACAAAGGCCGGTCACTAGCAGTCATCTCTTTTTCTCCCTTCCCTCTCTTTACTCCGTCCATCTGTCTCTGTCTGCTTCGCTCCCTTCCCCTCTTTGTTTCCACCTATTTTGGCCTCTTTACGGACCCCTTTATTCCGTTCACCCACTGCTTTCCTCCTTCTTTGTGTCTCCTCTTTCTTTTTCTTTCACTTTCTCCCTCCTCTCTCTCTCTCTCTCTCTCTCTCTTTCTGTTTCCCTTATGCTTTAGGAAAATGAGTTTTTCTCAGCCTCGAGTTTTCCATCCAGTGTTCTTTAAGCCAAAAAGCGCGTGTATGTATACATGTGTGTGTGTGTGCGTGTCGATGTGTGAGGGCGATGTGTCCTCAATCTCAGTGAAAGCATTTGTTTCCCTCTGCCAGTGGAGATAGATTATGTATTTCACTCCTTTTTTTTCCTCGCATTGGGTTTTTTTTCTCCTCCCTCCATCACACATTTTGTCCTCCCCACTCAAGGTCAGTTGGAAGATTGCTTTCAGCCCCCTGTGTCCTCCCCGATGCACCATGCTTTATTGTGTGTATGGCCGTCAGCGCCTGTGCGTTTGTGTATAATATGTGTGGTTTGATGGCTTTGTGTGCATGTTTGAAAAATCACAGTAAAAAAAAGGAAGTGGGGGTGGGGGTGTCGTGTGTGTGTTTTTTTGTATTGTTCAATCTGTCCCGTATCTCATCAGGTAAGCACTTGTGTGTAGTTTTTGTGTTTGCTCGTGTGCCACGCTAATGGAAAAGCAGTCAGCCGGCAGTCAATCTCAGTTTTCGAGCCCGTTTTGAAGAAAAGGGAAATGGGAAGAGAAAGGAAATCGTTAAGATTAACACGGCTGATATTAAAACGTTGGGATCTTAGACTGTTTTTTTTTTTTGTTTTTTTTTTTTATTGAACCGCCTTTAAAAGTAAAATGTTTCAAAAAGGTTTCCTCGCAAATTTTATGGATGCATTTTCCTATGTTAATATTTAATGCACTTATTGATTTCAAGATTGTGTATGTAAATGTGTGTGGGTGTGTGTAGGTGTGTGTGTGTGTGTGTGTGTGTCTTCTATAGTGTGTGTGGCAGTTTTTTGTATGGGCGGTTGGAGGTATTAATTTTCACAGTGGTGATTTGGGAGAGTAAAAGGCTGGCAAGCTAACTGGTGTTCTCAGCATGCTTTTTGAGTGTGTGTGCGTGTGTGTGGGTGTGTGTGTGTGTGTGTGTGTGTGAGTGTGTGTGTGAGTGTGTGTGCGATCAGCGAGCTGGCTGGTTTTATGCTTCACTACCCTGGCTGCTCATCCATGTGTGCCATCTGCATGTGGTGTTGCCATGTGTGTCACCTATACCCCAACACATCCCACTCCTCTCATATCTCCAACCAGCCCTCCAACCACACCTGACGCTGTCTAGTCATTGTCCTCTTATCTCCACCCATTCTGCTCCCCTTTAACAGCTTATTTCTGAAAAAAACAAAGAAAACAAAAGCTGACATGACACTTAATTTAAAATCCTTTCACTTAGTTTATGCCACATAATAATAAAGAATAGAAATACTTTTTTTAAAAAAAAGTTATTCATCATCTTCTTTCACCTTTTAATTTTCCTCTGAGCAAGAAACTATCATATCCTCAATCAGCTGTGTAGGATGCAGTGTTATTCCATTTGTTAGCCATGCAACGCTAACACTGTAAGTGATCGATCCATGCCAGAGCTAACTATGTGACGGATGAAAGTGTCACAAATACATTCACGCCGAAGTGACAAATTGATCCCAGCATGTCTGCTAGAAAGAGGCTTTTGTCTTAGAGTTGCCATCGTTCATCTGCACGGACTCATTATACCTTCTGGGGTAGCAGCGACAGCGGTGACTCATTGACTCATCAAACCGATGTTTGTAAACTCAAAACCGAATAACCATTCTCCGTTCCATTCGTCATCTTATCTAGTGTTCCCCATTTCTCTGCTATCTCTGCCTCTCTGCTGCTGCTGCTGCTGCTGCTGCAGACCTCCCGTCCACGTGCCTCCTTTTCACAGCACCTCCCTTCATCTTTAATATCCTCCCCCCCTAAAACATTGACTCCAGCTTCCTGAACTCTTCACCCCTTCTTTTGTTCTCTCTCCTGCAGCTCTTCCTCCTCTCCTCATCTCTTGCACACTCTCCTCAGGTCTGTGTTATTAACATAAAAAAGGAGGGGAGTCTACCTTTCCTCCAGCCCCAGACTGTGAGTCACTGGCTGCCTCCCTGGCTGTCACGTCGCAACAGATGTAAAACAGAATTTTAAGAGATGGGGTGAGGACAACGGCTCAAACGGTAGAGATTCTGCATCTGGCAGTTTTTCGAGAAAGTGGGGCTTCCGCTGAAGACAGACAGGTTGTTTGCTGTGCTGCCTCTGGAGCAAAAGTAGGTCAAATATAGGATTGTTTTACAAGCACAGGAAGGAAGTTGTTTTTGCTAAGCAATAGAGGAAATACTTTAGTAAGTGCAGGAGCTGTCCTTGTGCTGTTCTGTCTCTACCTTTGTTGTGTCAGTGCAGACCTTATAACAGTGACTCCCAGTGGCATACAGGGTATGCCAAAGGGTGTGTGAAGAGATAGTGAAGCAGTCTTGCAAAAAAAAAAAAAAAAAAAATGAACACGGAATTAGATAATAAGTTTTAATTAAAAAGAAAAATCCTTACTATTAACTCGGCTGAACCGCTAGAGCACTATCTTGTTTTTTTGTGATTAGGAAGGTATGCAGTAAATGCTTGTTGGCATCGGTGCACAAGGGCAAAACCATCAAATGGATTTCTAAAAACTGCATCCCCTGTTAAAATAATTTGCTAAAAAAAACTGATGGATAGATATAACTGAATAAATGTATGAATATAGTTAGATATAAGTAATGGATAAATGGTGAAACAGACAGCATAAAGCAATGGACGAATGTGAATAGCCAAAGTATGGAGAAACGATCAAGATAGTTAAGTAAAGCTGAAAGAAAATATTTTTATTTATAGGCTACGTGTTTCAGATAACAATTAGATTTTGCTTAAATTATTAAACAATATGGAATATTAAGCATGTGATAAATGGATTAAATGTTCAACTTCTGCTAATCACAGGGCATACTGAAAGCTACAAATGACCAAAACAAATATACATTTTTTAATGTAATTGATATTATGAAAAATAACGTCCTGCTTGAATTTAAATGAACATTTTTTTTTTATTTTGTCAAGAAAGGGTTTGCCTGCTTAAGTTACCTGACAGGGCTTGGGAGGTTCATCAGTCAAAAAGCTATGTTCATAGAAAAGCATGTTCATGCCCTGCTGTCACTTTCATTTATATGAAAAATATTATCGATCACACGTGTCCTTTAAATCACACCAAGGACTTCGGGCCTTAGACAGCAATACATTATCAAGTTAGTTTCATTACTTTAGAATTACTTTGATGAACACACTGAGATGACTTCTAAGCAAAAGGTTCATTGGCCGTCCATCACTTTTGTGAGTTAACTGACACATTAAGCTTCAATGTTTTTTCACTTTTCCCTCAATTAACTGGATGTGATGTGCTTGATTCCACTAAGAGATGATTAAACCGAGAAACATCACACCTTCCTCAATTTTTTTACCCCCCATTTGGGTGTTCGGTCACAGCGTAGGCCTATTTACAGCTCAGTAGGGATTTACTGACTGGATATCACAGTACAGTTCCTTCAGTTTGAACTGTAGACTCTGAAAGGTCACTGTAGTTGTGATACTTGAGTCATTATACCACTTTGTACCTCGGTGTGTAAGCATAGTTGCATAACCTTTTTTCCTGTATGTTTCCCCAATCTTTCTCTCTCTCTCCCTCATTCTGATTCACAATTTTAAATACAAGCACACACACACACACACACACACACACACACACACACACGCATGCACACTCACACACTAGTTCAGTGACTCCAGCTGTGATACTAAACAGAAGGTGCATGTTGAGGAGGCAGGGCAGTGTGACCTTGCCTTAGGGATGATGACAAAGTGAAACTCAGTCTTTGCATGTGTGTTAACATGTGCGCGTGTGTGTGTGTGTGGGTGTGTGTGTGTGAGTGTGTGTTCCTAATGACCAGTGCTCAAGGGGGAGATGAGGGGAGATGGGCCATGCAGCGGGGGCAGGGGGGGGGCAGGGAAATGATTCCATCGATCATTCTCGATCACCTAAACAAAGTCACACAGCGCATTCATCCCCCTGCGCGTAGGTGTGTGTGCATCTCTGTGTGTCTCTCCCCCTCTGTCTGTCTTTCTCTCTCATTGTCTCTCATATTGACACATATTGTGACTCTCACCTCTCGTCTCTCTAACCTTTTCCTGTGTGTGTCCGTGCGTGTGTGTGCTTTCAGACTGACGCTGCAGTGATGGCACTGGCCAAATGCCAGCTCTTGCACAGTTCCATTAGCATTGCGAAGGCTGGCCGTAGATTGCTATTGATTGACTATGGCCTCTATTCATAGGCTATTCAGCAAGGAGCAGGCATACACATGGAGACACAAGAGCACTAGAAACCAGAGTATGTGGAACCAAAAAGACACATGGGAGTAATAAGAAGGACTTTGTTTTATCGATTGACTGCTTATATGATTGACGTCTGGTTAAATATTTCATCATTTCCTTTTTAAAAAAATGTTACATAAAGGCTTTCTAAGATGACTCACTGACTCCTGTCCATAATGTGCACTGCTTTGGAGAAATTAGAAAAGAAAAAAACAGTGATTTGACTCGCGATTGGTTGTTGGACAAGCTTGCGCGAGCTGTGCGTACATGCTGGCTTTGTCAGAGACTTGAGGACGCCAAGCCTGTCGATGCCCGAGCTTTGGATTTGAAACAAATCAATGCCAAGTGACTGGACCCCGGAGCCACTTGTTAATGAGAACCACTGCTCAGAGATCTCCATACTGCCTCCGTCTCAGCTCCTCCCTCTGTCTGTTTCTCGCCCGCTGTCTCCATCTCTCACACTGTTTTTATTTTCTGTCGCTCTCATTTCTCTCACCTTTTGCCCTTCGCCCACTCTAGAAGGCACACATTCGCACACACAAACACACACACACACACACACACACACACATACACCTCAGACTTATTTTCTGCATGGCACTGGCCCTGAATATTCTCAGACAGCCCCGTGTCAGACCCTCCAATGACAGTCAACAGACACGCTACTTGTTTAATCTGCAAGTATCACAACAGGGAAAACTGTGCTTTTTTAATACAAAACAGTTTGCTTCATTATTAAGAAAAAAATTTAAATGAAGAGAGATTCATCAACATCTGTCATTTAATAATTCATATTTACTATTTGCCGACACTTGCTGTAAATCCAGATGTGTGCAGTCCCTCCAACAGCAGCATCTATTGTTAAACATCCAGTGTGTTAAAGTACAAGTAGCTATGCATGCCTGTGTGTGTATGTGTGGGTGTGTCTGTCTGTCTGTGTGTACGTGTGTGTTTGTGTGTGTGTATGTGTGTGAACACGTTGAAGGGATTAAGGATGTAATGCAGGATTATCCAGCAGGTAGACTTCCCACTTCTTCTGCCGAGGAGGAGATGAAGAGGAGGAGATGGATAGATGGAGGAAGGAAAGACATAAAAAATGAAAGAGAGTGTAAGACGAGAGAATGAAAGGAGGATGAGGAGACGTGGACAAGTTCATTAATGTATAATAATATTTTTACATGCAAGAAATGTACAGAAAAACTTAAAACTGACAAATTAAAGACATATGTTTACATTAGAGGGATTAAAAAGGGTATTTAAAGAGCTCATGTCAAAGGCAATCAAATATTAAGAAAATTTTAATCCATGTACACATACATGGAAATATACACCTAAGATCCTTTGGTAATGTGTTCCAGAAGTGCATGGTGACTTCATGCTGATTCACTAATCTTCGTTCTTACTCTAGGAACAGCAAACAAACGGGCTCCCGATGAGCTAAAAGCTCTAGTAGTCTCATATTGTACAAGCAAGTAAGCAATGTATCTCGGGGCCAAGTCATTTAATGATTTATAGACAAGACGTAAGACTTTTTTTTAAAGTCTGTGACACACTGGAAGCTAATGCATTGTCTGAAGCCCTGGTGGAGAAGTGTGTAAGACGGAGAGATGGAAAGAAAAATACAAATATGCAAATATACCTGGCAAGAAGTGGCACAAGCGGCGCTCAGCTCCACAGAGAGAGAGAGAGAGAGAGGGAGGGGAAGAAAGGAAAAGAGTTACAGAGTAGGAGAGGCAACGGAGGAGGATAATGGTTTTGTACTTTCCAGGTGAAGCACAAAATATTGAATTTTCAGTTGCAGTAATGGGAGCAAATCATTCCTTCACCTTGCGTGTTTGTATATTTGTGTCAGCGAATCAGTCCTCTCTCTGTTCGTCAGCGCTCTTAACATTGTTAACTGCACACATCACTGTTTGAGTACGAAGACACATATTGGAATATAATGAGACTTGAGTCATTGCCATTGCACTGTTCAAAGTGGTTTTTATTTAGTGCTGCACGCTGCTTCAAGGTCCCTGCTGCCTTTGCTCACCAACAATTGCCAAGTATTAAATAAAACATAAGACGTGAGAGCAATGTGAGCAAAGGAACCCGTGTTGCCTGTTTAAAGCCCACATGAGGTGACAGAGGCGAACTCACGCATGCACACACACACACACACACACACACATGCACACATAGGCCTACACACACATATAGCACCATCCGAGGGGCCAAAGGATCTATCTGTAGCATTTTGTAATTGTTTCGGGCTAATCCTGGTTTTAATATGTCTCTCACAGCAGGAGGGCCTTTACGCTTAATAGACACCATGGATTTGTTTAATTACTACTGTCTGTGTGTGCGTGTGTTTCAGTGCAAGTGTCATGTGTGTTTAGGAAAGAGGGAGAGAAAGTAAGGTATGTTTGAGTAATCGAGTGCCACTTTGATGACAGTTTGTTTTAGAATTGGTGCATATGTAATGTAATGAATTAAAAAAAAAAAAAATTATAAGAGCAGATGAGAGCGAAGAACACGCAGGCATGGAAAGCATCTGTGTGTGTAAACGCAATGCTCGCACGTGGCTGATGTATGCATACACACACACACACACACACAAACATACACACACACACACACAATCCAGCAAGTGAACCCTTGGCAGTACTTCTCCAGTCTGTTTGAAGTAGCGTCTCAAGGGAGGCTATAGGACTGTGGCAGTGTTTCACCCACTCAAGCACACACACACACACACACACACACACACACACTGGCTCGCAGGGAGAGAGGGATTGCAGAGAGAAAAAGAGAGGAAGACAGATAGAGGAGACAGTAGGAGGAGTGCCTCTCCTCAAACACACTCCAGCTTGTCTCAGCCCTATCTCTCCGTCTCTCCGTCTCTGGCCACCCCGTTTGCAGACACGGAGCGCTCTGAGAACAGGTTGAGGTTGTTTACAGCTACACTTCTTTTCCTCTCTCTTTCTCTCTCTCTCTCTCTCTCTCTCTCTCTCTTTCCCCTGTGCTCATGCGCTCATATCTCCCTCTATCACACTTGCGCCGACTGGGTGAGATTGAAACTGCGCGCTGGGGACACAGCAAGGATATTACCCAGGCTGCATAGGCATTCGAGAGGAGACTTGTTGTTTCCTTTTTGTCGCCGTCTCAATTAGAATAGCTGGCCGGAAGGAGACGACTTCGACTGCTGGGGGCTGAACGCAGACACCAAAGCCTCCAGATAAAAGCCAACCTCTCAAGAATATTTCACAAAAACAGCCAGGGCCCTTCCGTCTGAGCGTCTGCGCGACCCCATCAAGGCTGTGCAAATTTAAAGCACCACTTGCCAATTTCAGGCCCTGTAAACACATCTTTGAGAACAAACAGACAATAAAACTAAATAAGGCGCAAAATAAATAAAGAGTTTAAATCAAAACAGGCAAGAGTGACGGACAAGGGAAACATATCAAAGGTAGTTTTTTTTTTTACATTTTTCAAGGATGATTTGAAAAACAGCACATTTTAATGTTTCTGTTTTTCCAGCCTCAGCCAGCAGCGAGCCCACAAATGCCTCATTTTTTTTCCTTAAAACAATGGATACACACACACACACAGACTCATGCATAAAAATTACAGACGCACAAATGAATCCTGCTTAAAGACTGAGCTGCGATGCTGCCAATCTGCAAAGCTATTGTGTTATTTAGTTCCTGGTTGTGCTGCGTGTTTGGCTCTTGTTTTCTATACAATCCCCTCTAAAGCCTGTAATTTCCGAGTGCCTCATGCATGAGTGCAGGTATGCGGACGGGATCCTGCATCCAGCAGCGTCTATTATTTTCTGTCATACTTCTCTCTTAGTTTCTACAGACCTTCTCTCGGGGTCTCCCGGTACACCAAAAGCAGCTAATGGAGAAGGAATGTACCTACACACTGGTACAGATGGAGAGACAGGGAGAGAGAGAGAGACACAGTGGCACACAGGCAGAAAAGAGAGAGAGAAAGCCATGCAGAAACAGGAGAGGAGGCACAGCCCTGCATGGTGGAGAGGAGAAGAGCGTAAAAAGCTCTCAGTCATGTTGCCAATGTAACACCCTTGTTCCATGTGTTTATCCTCGGCTTCGGCTTCGAGTTGTAAAGTACCTCACGACTTAACCAAAACACCAACTCACTGTAAGTCTGCTTGCACAAGTTGTACCGTTTACAACCCAAAGGAAGAGCATGCAGGAGGATACGCACGCCTGCAGCTAAGAAATATATTGGAATTATGTATTAAAAACTGCTTTTCAATTAATTTATGAACCGTTTAGTGGAAAAAATGTCCAAAAAAAGTGAAAACTGCATATCACATTTTCCCAAGGTTCAATCTTTACTAATTAACAAATTAGAAAAGCTTTCCATCCCTTAGAATCGATGTCCTCTTTTAGTCTCTGTTCTTGTTTAATATGGCACTTTTCTCAAGAGTTTGTGTGCCTCACAAAACTTAAACTAATAACATGAGAAAAAAAACTTAAACTAAGAACTTGAGAGAAGATACATATTCAATACAAAACAGAATCTGAAGGAGTAAAAATAACAAGTATAACATAATGAAGGCTTTCAGAAGTTTGATTATTTTCTTCAGTCTTCTGAAGTGTCTGACATGTCTATTTTGAATTATGTCCAAGTTTAATAATTTTATCATCATACTCCACATCACGTATAGCTAACTACTGACAGCATGCAGGCAATACATTAAGGGTTGAAACTAATGTCTTTCAAAATAAAATATGAAACTTTGCTTTTGAAATGATGGATCTAACCCTTCTCCCTTTGCGACCTTGATTTTGTTTCCATCCCTCTCCTGCCCTTCACCTTCTCTCCTCCTTCTCCTTCTCCTTCATCCTCTTGCTCTCCCCACCAGTTCTAGAGGCAATTTTTTTTTTCATCTCCACTTAGCTTTTAGTGCTCTTCTGTGCCCCACTCAAGGGGAATCCACCTCTTTCCAGACACAGCCTTATTTTAGCAACACAAGCTGGTCCTTGGAGAGCTCTGTCAGACCTCATACACTGCTCCGTCTGCTCCTCCATGTGTGTGTATGTGTGTGTGTGTGTTTGTGTGTGTGTGCTTCTGTGCTTTAATATACTGTATGTGCACATTTTACAATGTTTCAAGACTGACAGGATACGCTACATCATCAAGAAAAGATTCTCCTGAGATGTTTTCTCTTTCTTTCCTTCTCTCTGTCGTTCTGTTTTGGAGTGGTCAGCTACAGGTGAATTATTTACGAGATAGGGAATTGTCGTTCTACCTCAAGTCTCCCACAGCCCCCTTAAACGCAAAAAAAAAAAAAGGCAAGGAAGAGCAAGAAAAGTCTCTGAAGGAAGGCAAGCATGAAATACCAAACATTTTTTCGGTTTTGAAATTCAGCGGCCATCAAGGATTTTGTGTCTTCTACAGCTTGTTACCCTTTTCTGTCTGCGCTTGTGTATATATGTGTGTATTGGTTTCGGTGTGTGTGTGTGTGTGTGTATGTGTGTGTAGACTCTTATTTCCATTTAAATATTCTTCATTTTTCTCACTCCTCCCTCCCCCCGGCAAGAACCCTAATCAGCGATCCTCCTTCCATTCATCGTCCCTCTCTCCCTCACTCAGATCACCAGGTAAAGCAGCGTTGGGGCTCGCTGTGCAATGGTGCAGTGAAAATGAGCAGGAAAGACAGAACGTCTTCAGAAGCGTCACTGCGGGCGAAATGCCTTATTATGTCAGATTTACAAATTCCCCGCTCCCGAGTCGGAGAAAAAAGTGACCTACATAACTACAGACCAGAAAAAAAAAAAAAAAAAAAACACCAATGGCCCAATTCTCCTCTCCTGCATTTCATTCCCCCGTTCTCTCTATCTCTGCCGCTCCCTCTTCTTGCTGCTCTCTTTCTCTCTCATTTCGTCACCCCTCGTTTATCTCTATCCTTTCCCCGACAGCGGCTTGGTGAGTTATCACCCCTCATTCAGATGAGAGGAGTGGCGTGTATGAGGGTCTGCTCTTTTTTTTTTTTTCCAGGGTATTTTTTTGAGCATCAGAGTGTGTTTGTGTGTGTGTGTGTGTGTGTGTGTGTGTGTGTGTGTGTGTTTTCCCTGTCTGCATGTGCACATCCTTGTGTGTGTGTGTGTGTGTGTATGTCTGTTGCGACGCTTGACGTTGCTAAAATGGTATGGTCTGCAGGGGGGGAGGGGGGGTTGGTAAGGTGATCCAACCAACCTGCTACTAGGTAAACACCATCTGTTCACACAAAATCTGCCCCCCTCCCCCCCCACAGCCCGACACCACGACTAGAATAGAGTGATCCAATCGCACCTCCACTCACACACTTCAACCATGCCAGGTTCACACCAAGGTGTGTGTGTGTGTGTATGTGTGTGTGTGTGTGTGGCAGTGATAATAGATAATGACAGAATTGTTGGCTTATATTTCACATTTTTAGGTGTTGCTCTTTTACATTTTACAGTATGAAACACACGCGGAAACATATTTTCTCCCTCCTGATTCTCTCTCAACCTCTCATCCCTTGTTCCTTCCTCTCTGTCTTATCTCTCTCACTGTCTGTGCTGTCAGTCTGTCTGTCCGTCTTCTTTCTCCCACTAGCTCCATCTCCCTCTCTCTCCCTCCCTCTCACACTCAGCCTGCGGTAGAATCGAGTCAAATCAATCAATTCAGGTTTCCTGGGCAGACCAGTGGTGTGGCAAGAAATTGACCTTTCGTTTCAGTATGTGTGTGTGTGTGTGTGTTAGAGAGAGAGAGACAGTGTGAGTGTGTGTTTGCACACCAAGCAGAGGGAAGCAGTTAGAGCTTAGTCGCCTCAGAGCTGATAGTGCCATCCGGTGTGGCGGTGCCCTCGGCTAGCCACTGGGATCCCATACACACACACACACACACACACACACACACACACACACACACACAAACACACACACACACACACAGCTTTCTACCCTCAGCTCTAGCAGATATGACAAGTACACAGACTG
>JAQMCX010000058.1:7045502-7061159 GCA_029814765.1 Acanthurus leucopareius | reverse complement strand
CACACACACACACACACACACACACACACACACACACACACACACACACACACACACAAACACACACACACACACAGCTTTCTACCCTCAGCTCTAGCAGATATGACAAGTACACAGACTGTGGACACAGCATTAGTGAGGCTCTGTGTCTTTTTATAGCTTTTATGCTAAGCAGCATGCCACTGCAGGCTTTCCATTTTTGCCCGACTGGGTATTGAGTGTATTGAGTGAGTGAGTTAGCCTGGGTTAAGTGGCTGTGCTTAAGGGCACAACAGCACTGCTGCGATCACTAGCTGCTCCCGTACAGCTTTTTTCCAGAACGAGCCCTGCGAAACGAGATGAAGGGCTCGTGAAAGCACATGCACACTCACACACACATGTTCATGCAGCTGGCAGAAGGGAGGAACGGACAGTGTGTGAGGAAGAGATGTTTGATTTTCTGTCATCCCTTTGTTTTTGCTGGATTGTCAATTTGTATTTCTCTCATTTCCTCTCCTTTTCTCCCACACTCTCACTTTATAGATTTCAAATCCTTCTCTCTCTCCTTCTTTTCCCCTATCTCTCTCTCTCACGCACACACACACACACATAAAGAGTGCCAGATGTGGGCTGACACTCCCCATCTATCCAGAAGGTGGGGGTTTAATAGAGATTTATAATGATTATCAGGAGACTGAGGAAGAATATATCGTTGCTAAAAATCTACTGATATAGATGGAGAGAGAGGATGATGGCGAAGGGAGAAAAAAAAGTTCTGCGGAGGATACGTTTGGGAGGTATTGACAGAATGCTATAAATGCGCAGGTTCTCACTGAGTGTGTGTGTGTAAATGTGTGTGTATGCTGTAGGCTAGGTCACATAAACAAAGGCAAAAATCTGAGGGGCCAAAGCTACCGGGGCTCTAACCTGAGGGCAATGTATTGAAAATAAATGCAGTGCATGTGTGTGTGCGTGCTCTTTAATGTGTGCTGCATGTGTGTGTGTGTGTGTGTGTGGGTGAGTGTGTGTGTGTGTTTGTCCTGATGCCTCTCTAAGACTATCCACCACTACTTACTTGCTCCATAATATCATGATAATGCACTGTGATTCCTCCACTCCTGGACCCTGCACGCTCTCCAGAGATCTCTCCGTGGAGGATATCTTGGCCGACTCGAGCCTTCCACTCCTCCGCCGCTGTCTGTCTGTCCTCATCCCCCTGTACTGCACTAAAACAGCTCATAATTATTGTCTTAGCATCCTTCATGTATAATTTATCAGCCATTTAAAGGCGGAGGTGCATGCAATTAAATCTAGTGGGAGCTTCTGTCTTTCCAAATCTACCCTTCCTCTCTCCCTTTCATAATCCCCCCCCCACACACGCACACACACACACACACACACACACCCCACACCCCACACCCCTCCCTCCGCCTCCCTCACGAGCGCAGGAGCTTTCAGTCACGTCCTTTTACTCTCTGTGCTATTCCTTTGCACTGCGCCATTGTGCATCCCACTTTTTCCTGTCTCTTTTACTCAGTTTTCAAGTAGACTCTGCCTTCCCTCTCCTGCTTCCTCCGCTTAATATCTAAATATGTCTTGGAAATTGGATAAATCATGCAGCGATGTTCTTGTTCTTGCGCTCTGTATCCATTGTCTTTTTATCCTTCACTCTTCTGCTCCCTTACTTCCTCCCCTCCCAGAGAGAAAGGAGGGGAAAGGAGAGGTGCAGAGTAATTGGATTCCCCTTAATAGCGAGGGGTAATGTTGACAGTACATAAATCCTGCCACTGAAATAGCGCCTCGTTTATCTTCTGATTTTGCCTCATTGTTTTTCGGTGCCTCGTTCCCACCCTCGACACCACCACCCACCACCCCAACTCCTGTATGTGCTATCCCTCCATCCTTCCTTCCTCGCCCCTCCCTGCCTTCATCTCCCCCAGGGTCTCATCAGGTAGCTTTGATTGCCTAGATGGGCCCCGAATGGGACAGCGCGTCTCCGCACAAATTGGTCCACACGGTTTGGTTGCAGCCAAGCAGATAGTAGGAGAAACAAGGCAAGGAGGAGCATGAGCTCCAGACGAAGATAAAAGGGAACATGTGCGTTGCATCGGATATGTTGTGCAACATAAAGCGTACAGGAAACAATGAAGGATGCACTTAACTCAGCCGTGTACAAATAAAATCTGCTCCTCCTCCCACCCAACGCGTTTACTTCTTTGCCTTTAGCGGGTTCAGAGGATGGTGATTCTTCAGGAAGACCTTAAATCACATTCAGCGACAAATCTGCAGGTTCCTACAATCTGTGAAACATCCGCTCGCTAAATAGCACGTACAAATCAGCTCAAAACACTCTCCTCTCACTTCCACAGAGTGATTTTCTACTTCTTTTACTTATCTACTTTCTGCCTCTCAGAGGGTTTCATTTACATACTGTTGTTTGAGGTCCAATGCATTGAAATTGTATAGAACTTCATAAAAAAACAAGCTAAGATTAGAGAGAAGTCCAAAAAATGAACACAGACTTATGAAGCAGAACTATCTTATACTTTCCAACTCTATTAATCCTTCCTCAGATCTTATCTTATGACCCTTTGGAAGGGCTTAACCCTGGGTTTGGAACCACAAGGCTAAAATATAAACTGTGCCTGAAGCAACAACAGTTAAATTTTCACATTCTGCAGAATGTTTGATACTTTTAATACATTTTGCTGTTACCTAAAATTTGTGACTTCCCATTCAAAAGAGCACATTTACTGAAGTGAAGGATTTCAATCCATCACTGGCACCAACCATGATGAGTGAACTCCACAGCGGGTGGAGTGCCACTTCAAGCACCTAAACATCCACAAATGGGCTTCTAAATCGTTTTAGAGCACAAATCCCATACACCAAATACTGCTCAAATTATGTTTGACCATTCCAATAAAAAACTCAGAAACATATGAATCTACACATAAACTGCGTGTGGGTTACAAAAGAGTTGTGGGAGGGAAGAAGGGAAAGAGCAGAGAAAGAAAAATAAAGAGGAATGGCGGAAAGCGTTGGAATGAGAAAAAGACGCTTTTGCACCACTTCTCTCCTCTAAATAGCCAACGACCTCATCAATTATTGACAGAGAGATTCAGGCTGTTGATCAGCAATGAACGTCCCTTTATAGCAGCATTAGGTACCTATCATCTGTGCGCACACACACACCTACATACTCAGACGTCCTCCCTTTGATGCTCTTTCATCATCCATCTCATTGACGCGGGAGTCCGGGGTCAGGTCAGCTAATCAATCAGCTGTGTGACATTTGAAATTGTTTGTTGCGTCTGTAGGCTTCCTGTGCACTTTCTCCTCTGATCTTCTCTCCTGCAAACACAGACACACACTGACGAGGAGGGCCATGAGAGAGCGAGAGAGAGAGAGAGAGAGAGAGAGAGAGAGAGAGAGGCAGCTCGTTACAGAAGAACAAGCGCTATAGGTTGAACGGCTGGTGCATCCCGGCTGGTTGCTATTGCCGTTATCGACTATGCTGAGAGTCAAGTAACAGCATTAAGGTCAAGTCACGCTCTCTCATCCTTTCCCCGCTCGCTCTCAGGGTCCACTCACACCTTTCATACACGTTAGCCTGGAGGAACAGAGATGGAGACGATGATATAAGCTGTGTTTAAGTGTGTGTTCGAGCTATAGAGTGATGCTTTTTTTTTTTACCACTGACAGCACAGATACATCCTCTACATCCGAGTGTGTACGCAGGCCAGAAATATAGTATTATTTGTTGTTTCCCTCTGTGTTCTGCAGCCGCTCTTAACACACCAGACAGACATTTAATTGGATTGTCAATCTGGGGGAAGCCCACTTCCTCCTCTGTTTAACACTCTTACATGATAACACGCCGCCACCCTCGGGCGCTATTACCTTAACCACACATCATGATCATATAATAATCAGATTTTATCTGTCGCTGAAGGTGCTGAAGAAGTGTTGGCAAGTGGATAAATCAAAGCAGAGGTAAATGAAGATGAAATAAACGCTCTGAGGAGAGGAAACAAGAAGGAAGCCATTTTGTGTTGGAGTTGTTGTCCTCAGGCCCCCCCCCCCTTTACACACTGAGCTCTGACATCTTTCTACAGCCAATCAATAGGTCACATTTCTTATTACACCCTGCCACTCACCTACAGCAGTTCCTGCTCACACACAGTCCAACACAGAGACAAACACACCTACAGTAGCAATTAAATCAGCCTCCTTTTTTAGCCACTTTTGTCAAAAATCCTGTCTTCCCTCCATCCATCCACCCTTTTCCTCTCCTCTCCTCTCCTCTCCACCACAGCGCAAGTGCAATTCCAGCCACATTTTCTTTCCCCCTTGTTTTATTCAGCACTTCTCCTCAAGTCCTCTCGTCCAGTTTGCCCTCCTTCCATTTCTGCTCCTCTTTCACACCTCCTCCTCCCTCCTCCTCCTCCTCCTCCCTGCTCCTCTCCTCTCATTTTCCACTTTGCCGCTCTTCCCCTCATCAGTCAGTCAGTCAGCCTGTGGTCTGACAGAGATGCAGGCTTCTGATGGAGGCTGCCAGACTGTCAGCACATATCTATTCACCACAATGCATACACTTAACATGCAGCAAACAGCAGGAAAAATAGCACACAGCACAACAGTATGAATGAGTCTCATTTAAATCACTGTGCATTATTCTATTTTAATTTTTTTGTGTGTGTTGCTGGCCTGCTGTCAAAAAGGACACTTGTGTGTTGATTCACAAACACTACTCTATTGATGTTATAAGTAGAAACGTGTGTGGGGAGATAAACAAACTTTAAAGCTAATGTGTGTGTTCCAAGCTCCAGCCCATGTGACACTGTAGATGTTATTTAGCCCAAATTATACTATCTATTATTTATTATTGCCAGTCACACCTTTAAAGAGTCTCTGAGGCTGTGAGGATGCTCTCCATGAAAACTATCATGCTGTGCTTTCAATTTTCCCTTTGTTTGCATAAAATCAGAAATCTCTCTCGTTTAATGCACTTGACTGTGACCGGTCGTGGCGTCTGTGCGGTTTCTCACCGTGTTTGACTAGTGTGTTCTGCAACACAGCCTCGGTTTATATTTGTCAGGCCGTTGTTTAGCTCCTCGAAGGTACTGGAACAGGGCTTATCTGCTCAATGAGGCAGCTTTGATAGCGAATTTTGCCTTCACACACAGTTGTATCAAAGGAGATATAATTTCTCTTTACTGAAATGAGTTTGATTCAGTCTCCTCTCTTGTAGCGCAGAGTAAACAGACGCAGCAGGCCTTTGGTTTGGCATACTGATGTCCTGTGGGAGTTGGTCTATGAGCAAAGATGAAAATATGCACAGTTTGATTCTGAGGAAAGATGTCCTCCACCCTGCCACTTTTTCCTCCAGCGCTGCGTTTCTTTCCAGCACTCTGTTTTCATCCCCTGCTCCCTTGTTAGCCTGTGTTTTCTGTCTCCAGAGTTTTGAGAGGAGCGAGCGGGCGATCGGTACGGGGACCTTTGGCGTGCGTGTGTGGATGTGTGTGGCTGTGTGTGGGAATACATTGAAAGGATGTGAGAGAAAGGCAAAGGATGTGCAGCAGCTACAATGGCATGTAGCAGGTATAAGTGTGCAAAGCCAAATTTGGTCCCACAGGCTTCGATATGCAGCTCAAAACTACGGCAGATTCCTCTCTGGAAGTGTTAGAATTTTGAGATTTATAGAAATGGGATGCAGGAAAGGAGGAACAGACAGTGCTGGCCTTATAGGAGTCAATCTGTTCCCCTCTTTATTGTTTGTTTAAAAAAAAAATCCCCTACAAAAGAGGGCTTGGCTTCAGCCTATTGTCTCCTGCTACCACTTTCTGTTAGGGATGTAACAGTTAATCCACTACCACAAGTGCCATCAAGCCCCTTCTGCTGCTCTCACTAATACTCCTCCGTACATGTGTGCACGCTTTTTGCTCCCTTTCCCATTTTTTGGGGGGAGCGCACACAACAACACAGCAGTCAAACCTCCTGCCACTCCCTTTGTGTTTTTACATGTAGTCATATGCTTGAGTTTCTGTGTCAAACTGGCAGGAAATAGAACTTGTCATTGCGCAAAATAAAGCCGATAGCTTGTTTCAAACTGAGAAACTTGAAAATTTACCCAGATTTTTCTATGCAGCGCTCTAGACAAAACATTCAAGAACTCCACATATTCAGCCAAAAGGAAACTTTTAAGAAAAGCATTTGTTAAATGGATCATCAGTAAATGAGGCGCTGCCTGTTAAATGAAGAATCGAATAATGTGCAGTTAACGATAAACAGAACCTCATCATCAGCCTGGTCTAATGATAGTCTAATTGAATTTTTTCATGGCAAAGAATTAGAACGATCATTTTGACAGTGTGAGCCACAGGCTATGATGCAGCTCTGAATCGTCGATAAAAATAGCGAACCATTTGGATCTGTCATTTCCTGGATGTTTTTTTTTTTTTTTTTGTGAGCCTTGATACTTAGTACTTGTTGTTTTAAGATCTACTGTAACACCACACTGATGCATCACACCTACAGTATAGCATTTTCTATTTTCCGCTCCAGTAAAGAACTGATTAAATTGTTTTACTCTCTAACAAAACTGTAACCCAGACACAGATTACATTTTCACAACACAGAATGTATAAGCGCTTTGATGAAGTGCTTTTTCCTGTTTTCTTAGCATCATTGCAGCCATACTGTGCTCTGGAGCCTGCCACCAAGGGTGCCTCCAGACGTGATCCAACCGAGGCTGCCTCTGTCTCGGGGCAAGACGTGCCAGATGGGGGGTTGTGGAGCATTTAGATAGATGGAAGCCGGGGGGCCTCGGGGCAAAGAGGAGCCCTGTGACATTGAGGGGCACAAGTGGCCGCAGAGCTGACAAGATGAGAAGTGATATGCCCTCACCAATCCTGCCAGTCACGCCGCCTCATTAGAGACTGAAAGAAAAGAGAGAGAGAGAGTATACAGAGGAAGATGGCGAGCGAGGGATTCTGTCTGTGATATTTACATTTGCGAGAAACCAGCTTTTTTTTTTAGTAGAATAACAATCAAAGTGAGGCTCCGCAACTGTGAAGGAATCCAGTTCAAAGCTTGTTAAATTAGTAGACTGTGTGTTTAGCACACTAGCATAGCATAACAATGAATAGATGCCGCAGAGGCAACTTGCGTGGACAGACACACACACACACACACACTTGCAGCAGAGGAGAGAGAAGAAGGAGGCCCATTGGGGGGTGGGGGCGCGGAAGGGGGGTTGGATAACGTGAAGGCATGAAATATTAACCCCTGGCTAAACACCCAAGCTTAGCCGTCTGTGAAATCCCACTGTGGACAATGCTAATACATGCATTCACAAGGGAGATGATAGGGCCTTGTTGCACCGCCAGATGGGAAGTGTGCATTAAGAAGCTCTCTCATGTATTCATACACCCATAATAGGATCTATAAGACGAAAATCCCAACAGTCATTTCAGTTACGCCGACGGAACAATACTGCAAATTTCAGAAACACGTGCATGCACGTACACTTACACACTGTCTCTCTTCCTCACACACACACACACACAGACACTCAACATCCTTTGCCTCTGAAGCTAAATAGTTGATTGATGGTCTAAGCTGTGAAGAAATGCTCTCCTTTATGTCTCTAAAGGTTTGTAATTGCTGCAGTGAAAGGATGCTCACTCGCCTGGAATATTGATCCTAATGGGATTACTATCCTCTGCCAGAGAGAGGGTGATGGAGGGAAAGAGATGAAGGGAGGATGAGACGGAGTTGAGGGGGTCCGAGCAGAGAGGTGAGCAGATAGAC
Source organism: Acanthurus leucopareius (assembly GCA_029814765.1). Lineage (NCBI taxonomy): Eukaryota > Metazoa > Chordata > Actinopteri > Acanthuriformes > Acanthuridae > Acanthurus > Acanthurus leucopareius. The sequence continues at coordinate 7,053,365 of JAQMCX010000058.1, read as the reverse complement.
AGAGGGTAAAATCTAGTTTGTCCTTGGTTTTTTTCATTGATCAGTTGTTTTTTTTTTTGCACCGCCATTCGGTAACGACTTCCGTACGGGAACGATTAAAGAATCGTTCTGGAAACCAGAGATGGAGAAAAATACTCGGAATAGAAATGAAGGCGGGGTTAAGAGTTAGGCTGCCTCTCAAGGGAGAGATCATGGAAGGGCGATGCAGCCCTCCTCCCTCCTAGTCCTGCGGGATGGTTGTTGTTTTTCCGTCGATGTTGCCGCAGCGGGTGCAGCTTATGTCCCGGCAGCTGCAAACAAATGCGGGCTCAAGCGGAATGCGGAAGAGATAAAGGATTGGGGGGTTTTTTGTCTTTTTTTTAAAAAGGAATAAAACTTATATAACTGAAGAGTCTGAGGTGTGATGCCAACAGAAACTGAAATAGAGAACAACCATATGCTCTCTGTGACCATATCGTAATTCTGGGGAAAATACAGCTCACTGCCTCTCCTGATTATTCTCATCACTGTGTTCTGATTTCACCCCACCCTCCTCATCTCTCAGAATTAATCAGCATGGAGGGCTATCAGCCTGTCCGTCATTCTGTCCGTCCATCCGCCTGCCTGTTTGACTGCAGTAACCCCAGATGGGAGGCATGGCCCAACTGTGTGCAGCCAGACTGTCCTCTGCAGCTAATTGAAACATTACAATGAGGCCGAGTCACGGAATCTGCATGTGTGTGTGTGTGTGTGTGTGTGTGTGTGTGTGTGTGAGCCTCAGCTGATAGCCCTTGTGTGTGTGTGTATGTGTGTGTATGTGTGTGTGTGTCAGTCTGTTTCAGCCTGACCATAATGTTGGTCATCTGCCTGTGTTGTGACTAACTCCAGGCTCATTCCATGCTGCTGAGCTCGAGCACTTAGTGGCGCACACACTAAAGTCACCTTTATGAATAATTATCAGAAAGCTATTATGTCCGTTCAGTGGCTCTTGATGTTCCTCTGTGGGAGTGTGTCTTTTCATAGAGGAATGTGTGTATGTGTGACTCATTGTTTGGCTGGCTTTGAAAGTTTGTTTTTCCCCAGCGGGGGGTCTCAGGGAGAAATGACTTTGCTTAGAGTTGGAAGGGAAGAAAGAGGTAAGAATTATCCAGACGAAGACGTGGTTGCTGGGTGGGTGGATGGGTGGGTGGATGGGTGGAGGGCTGACGAACGACAACAAGCTCAGTGACGAACTGTAGCCAAGACAATAATAATCAACTGCAACCTGACTAAAAAAGAACAGAGAATATTGCCTAACCTGCCCGGTGGAAAGTGTCTAACTACACACACTCAGACAGACGTCTCTCCACCTGCCTGTGGGGTGATTGTGAAAATGAGTTTTCAATACCTTCAAAGGCTTGTAATGCAGCCAGCAATTTCATTTTGACAGACACACTTCAAAAGGTGCAGGATTTTTTTTTTTTTTTGCAGCACAAAAAGAAACTCACTGTGTGTGTCCTTATGTGTGCGCGAGTGTGTGTGTGTGCGCATTAGTACGTGTGGACTCAGTAGTGATCAGACTCCCACAGTGCCGTCTCAGCCTTTAAGAACTGCAGGAGACTTGTAGAGGACAAAAAACAGCATGAAAGGAGAGAGGGAAAAAAAGGAGGAAGAAGAGGAAGGGCAGTGTCGGGTTCACTTTCCAACCGTGTGTTTGCATTACTTTGTGAAACTACACTTTTTGACAAGGAGGTCTTTGCGGGATGATTATCAGAGCGCTGACACAAATCCCGCTGCTTTAAAATTGCTATTCAATATGATAAGCAAACAGGTTTTGAATTTGAATCGCTGCAGGTTAGTCCAAGTTTTTTTTTTTTAAATAGACATACAACGCTGTTTGCACCCAAATCAGCGTCAATCAAACTCAGCCGTCAGATGGACGGTTTATTAACTGTGTGTCAACTCGCACTCCTGTTTAGAGAACATTTAAATCAATGCTGACATGGGCAGATGTCCTGTTAGTCCACACAAACATACACAGATGTTGATAATGTACACTCAGATGTACGTGAGCGGGTAAAAAAAAACACACCATGAGTCATCAGAATGGTGCGTCCGCTGCAGCGTCGAGTCCAGATGGTTCCATTTACAGTACGTATTTAAAAGCAAAGACATGAACACGATTCACAGGCATCACCACTAGTGTTCCTGCAGGTGGTTGATTGCTTGTGTGTCAGACTGATGACCTGATGATGATCATTTCTGACACGACCAGGCCAAAAGGAGCCCCAGGGGGCTTCTGAGGGCCACACACTCTCATTTTGGCGTGACATCACCGGCTGTGACCTCAGAGGCGGGGCGACGCTAAAGGCGGGAAGTGTCTCGTTTGATTGAGCAGAGCAAGAGTTTAAAAAGACGGAGATAATGATTTTATGAACTATTAGCTGTTTTTTTGTTCTGTTGTCTTTATTTGACAGCGAACCACCTCTGTTCTGAGACAAAAACAGACACGAGACAATACTGTCTGTGTGTTATACACTCTGCAGTCTGAAAAACACACGTCAAATCCTGTATGCAAGCTTTGCCATGCAGAACTGACCATATGTTCATACCTAAAGCTGCAGTACTAAATATTTTCTTTTTTTTTTTAATGGGTCAGTGATCATGCACAATGCTAAAGAGATGGCTCAGAGTAATAAACTCATGAGAGAATTGTAGTTTCCCTCAGATCTACTGTCTTTTAGCTCATTGTTTTGATTTTACAATCCTGAAACTTTCGGTTCTCGAACAGTGTTTCCAGCTGAAAGAAGCTCTCAAAAACCAAGTGCACTCTACATGCCAATCACCAAATGGCTGACAAACGAAGCTATCGACTAGCTGGCAAATATAGTGGAGCATTTAGCTGCTACAGAGCCAAATATTTCCCTCAGGAATTGGTGAAAACCAAAACAGACTAAGATGAAGATGAGAACTAGACTAATGCTTGTCAGGTTGCCGGAAACATGTCTCCAAATAAAGGCTACTGTTGCTCCCTGTCTGCTGTGTGTGTAAATAGTCCGCAGTTTGCTAACACATTAGCAACCTCATAAGACCTTAATATGTCAAGCATGTCATTTTAAGCTTTTCTGTGAGTTTTGCTTCTAAATAGCCAAAAAATAATTTAAAAAAAGGAATACTGCAGCTTTAAAGTTGACGCGTATAACTAGAGAAACAAAAGTAGCAATGATTATCCAAATAAAGACTGCTTTACTCGTCTCTTTTCAAGCACTTGAAATAACCTGTTTATATTTTCCTGACAAGAAGCCTCTCACGGTCACACGAACAAGAGAGGAAGAGTGTTTTCTCAAGCTGACAATGCTGTGCCACATTTTTGGCACCGTAGAGGAAGTTCAGGTCTCTGCTCATCTGCCTCCTGCAGTCAGTGTTGGTTTCTTCAAACCTACATGTTTTCCGTCCTCCTCTTACCTTTACCAAACCTTCACTGATCAGAAAACACTCGTACGATTCTTTTTCCGTTATTTTGGAAGACACCGACAACCAACTATACTTCCATTTGATGTATGAACACTAGTTATCATTATCATTGCATGGTCAGAATAGAAAGCCAAAGTCAAATCATCCACAGCTGTAACCCCCCGCTGCATCATTACTGTCTTAAATAAAGAGCAGTTCTCCCCAAAGTGACCTCCCTCGAATGGCTATTAGTAAAAAGGGAAAATCCAGAAGCGTAGATTATTTGTGATTGAGGATATCTGGAGGACGGTGGAGATTATTCCTCTCCAGATTTATGGTGTGTGAGGAAGAGCCCCATTTCTAACTCGCTGATTATGGCTGCAGGGCTCGGCAGGTTGTTCACACATGTGTTTATGGGTGTGCGCCTGTGAATATTTTTTAGGACACGGTACCCCGAGACCGATGTGCCTTGTGTGTAATAAAGAAGCAGTATAATGAGATGCCTAACTTTCCCTCTTTGAATGATATTTTACATTAAAAATGTAAATTAAAATGTCCCCCTCACCACATCCAGGACCCCCTTCTCCTCATCACCATGTCCAAAACAATTTTCTGCATGGCTCCCTAGTGAACTAGAGTGTATGTTTGTGTGTGTGTGTGTGCGCATATGTGCCTGTGTGTGCATGCATGTGCACATGCCTGTGTGTTCATCCTCGCCTGGACCCTAACTGATTGTGATTGCATTTCCATCGGATTTTCTCCTAGCAAGAAGGAGAGCAGGGCCTAGACGGAGAAATGGGATCAGAGGGGGAAACTCATCTCCCCTTCCCAGACGCAGTCTCTTCCAGAGTGTGTGGTCATGCAGACACACACACACACACACACATACTCTGTGAATGGTGTCCTCTATTACTTGGGGTATTAGCATCACTAATGAGGTGTGAGAGAGGGACAGAGATGGAGCAAGTGGAAGAGGAGAAGGGGGTGGATCAGAGAAACGGAGCGAGAGAGGTAAAGGAGTAACAATCAATCTCATTGCAGGGTAATCGGTGGAAAAGGTAGAGTCGGACAGGAATTTATTGGAAGAGAAAGAAGTGAGACTTGGTAAAAAGGGAGAGAAAAAGATGGGAGGAGTGCAGAGAAGGAGCAAAAAATGAGGTGGCGTTTTCCCTCCTTAAGCCATCCACACAGGGGTCAGGTGTTGAGTGAGTGAATCCTCTGTGTGTGCGGGCATGTAAGTATGTGTGTGTCATATCCATGTGTATTATCACACATATGTAAGATGCTTCTTATCATGTTGGGTAATCCAAGAGGATTTCACGATTCATTGAGAGGGATGAGAGGATATCCTGACTCGCTAACAATGGCTTTAAGTGATGCTTTCACCCTTCCTACTTCTTTCTGTGTGTGTGTGTGTGTGTATGCGTGTGTGTGGGTGTGTGTGTGGCAGGATCAGACTGCCTTTTCAGAGGAGCTGTGCCCACTGGACACCTGTTCAGATAACTCAACGTTGACAATTGTATTGTTCCAAGCACTGCCTACACAATAATTCCATATACAGCCTTTAACACACAAGTAATGAGACATCCTACGGTCTATATGTGTGTGTGTGTGTGGTTGTGTGTGTCTTTTTTTTTTTTTTTTTTTTTTTTTTTTACCCCAGATAGCATCTTTGCTCTAGATAAACCTATTGTTCTTGCCTCTAACCACCATTATCCCATTGTAGGGGGAAAAACTGTTTCACGGTTTCAATACAAAACCCGGAGAACGACTGCTTATCCATCTCTTCTCTTGACTTCTCCCTCTATCCATCCACATTTTTTTTTATTCCATCCTTTATTCATCTGTTTTCCCCTCTCCATCTGGCACTCCTTTCACTTTTTTTGTTCTCTCTGCACCTCATTTGTGCGATCGCTCTCTTCTTTTTAATTCTTGCTCCCATCATCCCCTTCCTGCCCTCTTTCTTTTGTCTGTCATAGCTGGATGCCGCACAGTCATTTGCTGCTATAGTCTATAGCTAGAAGCCCTCTCACTGAGATAGATGCCTGCCTATGAAAGACATTTGTTTCCTTTACTGTCACTGTGCAATAATCAGCCACTCTAACGTAATCAACATATTGCCCTTGCGGTAAATACAGCTGAGCAAGTGGGTCCGCGCACGCTTGTGTGAGCGTGTGCGTGCTTGTGTGTGTGCGCGTGTGTGTAGATAGGCAAGGAGTGAGGGTGTGTGTTTGTGTTTACGTGCATGTGCGCTGTACCTGCAGTCATGTGTTTGTGCAATTTTTTTTTCTTTTTCCTTTTTGGCTGTGCATGCAAATGCAGTTTCTCATGCAAGTGTGTGCCATGTGACAGAGAGAGATGATTCTTGGTGAAAAAGCAGTTTGTTAGCGAATTAGAGTTAATTAGCCAACTTTCAGTTCCCAATGCTGTAATTGGGCCCATTTCTCTCTGTTTCCTCCAGCTGGCGTCTCTCATCCACTGCGGAGAATGCAGGAGAGAGGGAGAGAGAGGGAGGGAGGGCTACGTTGGAGAGGTGGTGGGAGGAGGGAGATTGGGTGCATTACATGTCTGTAGGGGTCTGTGGAGTGCTAGTGAACCTACCCCCTGGGGGTAAGAACCACTTGCGCTTGGGATCGAGACAGTGAGAAGTATTAACTGAGAGATAATGACGAAAGGAAGGCTGATCGAAATGAAAATGCAGGAGAACGGGTGAGATGAGGGCTGAGAGGAAGTGGAAAGGGGTGAAGCGGGGGGAAGGGGGGGGGGTAAAGTGACAGAAATGTTGAAGAATGAGAGGAGAGGCGGTGAAATCATAAGCCGTTACAAATCGAGGGAGTGGGATACACCGTGGAGCGGCGGTGCAGAGGCTGGCATACAGAGCCTGTGTTCAAGTCCAGCTAGTCCAGAACTTTTTCATGCTTTCCTCCTGCTCTTTTTAACTCTTTTCTCCCTCTCTGTGCCGGCCTAATAAACCCAGAAATGCTATGAAGATGACATTCGAACAAGACGTTACTGCAGGGTCTACTTGAGAAGTAACACAACATATATGAAAAATGGTGAGGGGTGGTAGAATGGGGAGAGAGGCAGGGGAGTAGCGGAGCGAAGAAGAAGTGATGAAAGAGGGGAACAGGCCCTCTCTTGGTGCTGCAGCGTGATGATCAGTAGAGTCTAATGAAGGTGCAGACGTCCCACAGGAGTCCTGCGCTCTCTTGACGACCACTGGGAATGGCAATTAATGCACAGTGTACCGATGGAAGATGCACACACACACACACACACACACACATACGCACACACAGACACAATTTACATAAAATGAATAGCAGCCCCACTTGCCACTGTCCAAAATCAAACACAGTGCAAACAGTATATGGTGCACTCAGCCATACTACACTTACCATCACATTATATAATGTAAATGGCTACCAAAGAGCAGTAGTAGGCCCCATTATTGGATACCAGCATCGGGCAGAATAGCACACTGCTCAAGTGATTGCCTCCATTGTGCATGTAACCACCCAGAACTCTCAACAACACGGCCCTCTTTATTTCTATGGATTCACAGCACAAAAGAGACCTATTCCCTCTGCTGTGTTGCCCTATTTTCCACATATAAGCCGTATGTGTGCATCTGTGCAACTGGATCCCCTCACACTGGCTCCGCGCTCATTATTTTATTGATATCATATTTTTTATTCCAGTTGGTGTATTGACATGTGTAGACATATAGGATAGAGTTGGAAAAGGATACACGGCTCAGGTGGACGGGTCCCTGCACTGCGGATTAGCCATGTTGCGTGTGTGCACTGCAGAACAACTAGTTTTAGAGCAGGTCACCGAGGGACCGCACAGTTATGTGAAGATGAGAGGATAAACTGCTGAGACAGGAGAGTGGAGAGAAATGGACAGAGTAAGAGATAAGGAAGAGTGTGTGCATAAGAGTATCTTTACGCGGGCATCTGTGCATGAATGAGTGTGTCTGTGTTACTGTGTGTGTGTGTGTGTGTGTGTGTGTGTGTGTGTGTGTGTGTGTGTGTGAGAGAGAGAGAGAGAGTGAGAGTGAGTGGCTCCGCCTCCGTCCACATGTTCTTATCAGAGCCTCTTTATCAGGACGAGGTGCATGTTGGTGTGTGGAAACACACACACACTCTGAAAACACACACACTGCGGTTAGACTCGGACTCTTCGGACTGTTCGGTTGGTTTGAGGCGGCAGCGTCTCACTCCTGAGAGTCACTTTGTCAGATTCAAACTCTGGAGGGAAACAAACGATCGTTGATCTTCGATAATCGATCAATGATCTGCTCACTGAGACACAAACAGACGTTTGTCTGATCGAAACACATGAACTCAGTCAGCTGAGAGCCTGCTGAGCCGCCACACACACACTCACACACACACACACACACACACACACACACACACACACACACACACACACACACACACACAC